>OX359249.1:51887545-52163532 GCA_947179485.1 Allacma fusca | reverse complement strand
AGTCAATTCCGATACTTTCGTAAGGCTTCAACACTAACAACATATTGTAACGAGATTATTGGATGTTGAATCTCGTGCCCAAGTTCGGAACGAGTCGAGTAATGATGTGTAGTATTTTTGATGATAATAAAATAATCGTTGGCTAAAAATAAGTTTATACTGAATAATGATCTTGTATTAATTTATTCTAATTGAAATCAAAGATAAAATAAACTTGAAATGATAAAAGGATCTTAAAAATAAATCTTCCGTGTTAAAATTCCTCCATGGGAAGTCTCCATGAATTATATTGGGATCCAGGGATCTTTTCCCAATATAATTCTCCGCATGGCTGTGAATCTTCAAGCCTTGGGCAGGGGCGGTAATGGATACGGATCTATGTCGCGAGCTTTGATCCGAACCATACGAGTGCCTCCCAAGAACTTACTGTCTCTTCTTGCTTGACTTAATCTAAAGATTTGGTCTAGGACTATTTACATAGTATGTACATAATTACATTTCAACACAATCATCATAATTATTGTTTGTAATAACAATAGATTGAATTGGTGTTAATGGGTTTCGCATTCCACTCTTTATTCGTTCTTCTTTCCAAACTGCTGAGTGGAATTGCTGATTGATTCAAAAGGTTAAATCTTCCCTTTTGAGATCTGTGGACGTGGTCTTTTATTTTCTGCTAACGTGACATCACGCGATCTTGTGTCACGTAGCCTCCGTCTTTTGTCACGTTCCTCAGGTGTGCGGATTGGGACGTAACATTCCTCTTCTGTCGGTAGGCTGTCCTCAGCCGTTTTTTCGACTGCATAAGGGTATTAGATCAGTTAAACTTTATGTACATGATTAGATTGTCTCAAGTATTTACATTCTTTTTATGATTGTGGTTCCTATAATTATAAACTTATCTGTGAACTACATGTAGATGTTTGTGTTAGCTTGTGAGCTATGTGTATTACAAGATGTGTTTTCTTACATACTACTTTTTACAATTTGGTTTTAAGCGTAAGTTCTTTCCTTTTGGTTTTCTGGGCATTAAATTCGGACTCCTATGGTCGGGCGGGTAACCTTGCGGTTGATGGCCCTGGCGTGGGTGATGCTCGTACTAGTTTACATCCTACTAAACGTTCGAAACTGTTCTGAACTACTGTTGCGGTATCCGGTGCTGTAATCCTCTTCAATTCCTGATATTGATGTCTTGACTCCGGTATTGGTCTACGAGCTATTATTCGACAATAATAGGCACTAAGGCTGATGATAGCTATTAGGATGAATATTCCAAAGCTGCTAAGGATGATGATAGTGAGATTGCTGTTTTCGGTTGGTGGTGGTGGAATCCAGGTGTCTCCTACGTCTTGTGCGTATTTTTGTAACCAAGGTGGATATCTGTTAAAATCAATTTCGTCTGTGGAAGGGTTTATTTGTTGGTTTATTTGTGATCTTGGTAGTAACTGTTGCTGTTGTAGCTGCATTTGATTTTGGAGCTGCAATTGGTTTTGTTGTTGAGCAGCTATCACGTTTGCATCTTGTGGGTCGTAAGGCACAACAGCCATTTGTCCATTGTTGCCTGGATGTAATAAATGCACAACAGGATCTTTTTGTGACAAATGGGTGGCGGTTATAGCTGTAGAGCCTACTAACATGGGTGGTACTACGTATTTTGCGATCCATGCTCCGATGGTAGTGAGTCCCGCTTGAACTACTGGTCCAATGGGTTCAGGGTTCGGAACTGGACG
Source organism: Allacma fusca (assembly GCA_947179485.1). Taxonomy (NCBI): domain Eukaryota; kingdom Metazoa; phylum Arthropoda; class Collembola; order Symphypleona; family Sminthuridae; genus Allacma; species Allacma fusca. The sequence goes on along the minus strand of OX359249.1, from coordinate 52,161,802 downwards.
TCCTTCAGTTTCCACAACTGCGAGAGTTATGGTGATGTACAGAGTGAAAAGTCTAAGTGTCATTACTCAAATCTATGTTTTCTTTGATTATGAGTTTCTGACAATTGGTAGTTGCAACAATAGATTTTGATTTTCTGGTGTTTGGAGTCCAGGGACTGGCTGTGAGTTGACTGTGTCCAGCCTGATCCTGGAGCTTTCCTTTTATACTGGATGGTCTTGATTGTTTAGAACAGTAGAGAATGTAAACAATTACGAGTCTTTTGCAAGATTTACTTAATAAAGGGATGTTGGTCCGAATTTAATCTCCATACTCTTCCGGTGGTGATAATCTAAAAGTAAACTATAAACAAAATTATGTTAGCTTTGTTCTTTTTGTATTGTTTTCTTATTATGTATTTCTTTTTATTTGATTTTATGCTTATCCTATATTCTGTTATACTGCCATTCCTCTCTAATCCTCCGGAATCCCCAATGGCTGATTAGGAGTAAATGTCAGTTGTTTTGGTTTCGTGATCTGCATTCTATTATTAAAAAATGCTGACGCGAAATTCTTGCTCTCTGGAATTTGCATTCCTTCATAGAGCTCCCCGTAAAGGTTCGTTATCTGCTCTTTCTCTCTCTCCTACTTTGACTATTAAGATTGTATTAAATAGTCTGACCGTAATTTCTGTTGATGTAATGAATTTTATTGCCTGACAGGTGGATCTTTTGTCAGGGAAGATGTATCGCCCTTCTTCTGGGGTAACTTCCTGAAACTGATGATGATGAGTCTAGGTTCCGATGTTCCCAATCCCGATTTTATGTTGTACTTTCTTTTCAGATTCATTTCCTCCACGAATCTGTTGAATTCTTCATCATTCGATAAGGCTAGTTGTGAAACATAAAATTGTGTTGGGGTGATAGGATCGGTTTCTCTTCGTCCTTCTAATAATTGATTTTCAGGGTCTCGTATTATTATTTCGGACTGTGGTAATCTCTTGAGGTTAAATAAGGTGCTGAGTATGTCGTCAGGGTTAGCTGGTACCTCTATTACTATTGAACTCCATGTTTCTGCTAAGTTCAATCGGATTGTCTGCCTGACTAATGATAGTTGCGTTGTACCTGGTATATAGTCTACTTGCATGTCTCGTACTCTTGCTGGAGTTGTTCGGCTTTGATGTAATGCTTCAACTGCTCGGGTCAGTCGGCTGAAGCGTTCTTGTCTCCAACAATAGATGATGTTCAGCTCGTTCAAATGTTCTATAAACAGTTTATGCTGTGGTTTTCGGATTGAAAACAAAATCCCTTCTGGATTCTCTACGTGAAGTGTAGCTGGGTAGATTTTGATGGTAGCACTGTATAGGTCGAAAATCCACTCTTCCCATTGTTCTATCTCGTCTAAAATTTCTGCAATGGGTGAAGATTCCCCTTCTGATCTTACGGATTCTCCTGTCCATTCCTTCCATTTTTCTATAGCCGCTCTTTGCTTGTATAGAATGATAAGGCGCTGTGCCATGGGTTGGAATTCTCCAAATGAAAGTTGATCTGCTGGTAAATCTGCTAACATCTGTAAGCCTGTCTCAGGTCGTCCGGTTATAGGCGTTCCTTGGTGAATAAACGTCTCCATCCATAGAGCTTGTTCTCCCCAACTGGGTTCCAATCCTATGTCATTCCATATGTGAATGAGTAATCGCCTTACTTCTGTTCCGGTTAATCCTTGAAAAGTACCGTGATGTTCTCGGCATAGTAATTGCTCTGGAATTGTCGTCCCTTCGTTTGCTTTTAGGGAACGGTATAGAGTGTCCCATAACTGTGCTATCATTTCGCCTGGGTGAATAGTTAAGTCTGTTGCTAATGTCTCCATTCTTGAGTCTGTAAAAGATATTCGTCTCCGTGCTTGACGGTAGATGATGGCAAGGTCTCGTTCTGCTGGTGCTACTGCTTGAAATTCAGTAGGGTGATCCATTGCCTCCTGTATTAACATTCGCCTTTCTCTGATAGTTTCCTGTCGAGTCTCTGTGTCGGCCTCGAACATGTTTTCTTCGTAAGAGAAAGTCTCTCTTTGTGGTAAGTTCTGTGCTTGTTTCAACATTTCTTGTAGTTGTTCCAGTTTGAATTTTGGATGTTTGTTTTCCTTCACCTTTTTCCTTGCAATTCTGGACTCTATGGTTTCCATGTGCATCCGATGTGTCCATTGGAAAAGACTATTTGCTCTCATTCCATCATTGTCTGGTTTACGTATGCATGGAAACTGTCTTGGGTCTCTGCTTGGTATATCTTGGCAATTTTTGCATTTGTCCATCATTGGCAATACTCCGTGTCCTTTACATACTCTGCATTGTGGTCTTTCGGTCCAATATGGTCTGCTTTCGTTCCTCCAATCCGGTGAATGATCTCTCATCATACTTCTTAGGTGTCTCTGCGCTCCTTCTGTTGGACTTCGATCACGAAAGCATTGTCGTCTTTGCTCTGGTGAAAGTCCCCTTTCGTTTTGTGCACTTCGTTCGGCTCTTCCTATTGCGAATGGTGATTCGACGTTTTGAAAGATTGTAGCTTGTGTAACTGAGTCTGGTCGATGTAGTACAATAAGCTCGCTTCCACTTCGGATGTATTGTGGATGCGAAATGTCAATCCGTGTTATAGTAAGGTCCCTTTCTTCAGGTGGGGTAGCGTTTCGAGAATTGGGTCTAGTATCGAGATCGTATCCCCTTTGGAATCTTCTGATGGTGTCCCTTTGTAGTTCGACTAACCTTTCTTGTTCTCGTACTTCTCTCTCTTCCTCAGATGCTTTCATAGCTTTCTCTATGTCTTTCCTTAGTTGTTCCTCCTCTATTTCGCTTTCTGATTGTTCTTTCTCCTCGTCTGGAAGTGTTCCTGAGGTGCATTCCGTTGGATTTCCACATAGCATTTCGGGTGTTAATGGTGGATCCCATCCTGCCTCTCTGTTTACTCTGGCAAGGAATCCAAACATCTCTTCTCCCTTTTTCATAACATCTAAGCTTGGACAGTCTAAGTTTATGAAGGATGGTCGTCTAGCTTTCTTTCTTGCCTTAACTTTCTCTTTCTTCGGTTTAGGTTGATTTACTTGTGTCAAGGCTGGTGATGATGGTCGTTCCTCTTCTGGAGGTGCTGATGGCGTAGGTGTGTTCAGCTCTCTTTCCTCCGGTGTGGCTTCGACATCAGTGTTTGGTGGAGTTTCTTTCAGAATTCCAGGTGGATTCTTTGTCTCGTCTATTGCGAATGCTGTACCTATGTACAACAAGGTTCTAAAGGTAAATCTTGTAAGGCCTTGTAGTATGCCTGTGTTTCGGGGTGCTGCTGATGATTCGCCGCTCTCCTTCTCCATTGCTCTTAATAATTCCAGTTGTTTTCTGATGAATTTGTGGTTGTACTCAATGGGTGTCCATGAGTTGTCTGGTCCAAGGAAAGCTTCTCTTTTTCGTCGTAGATGTGTCTCCTCCTCCCCTCTGGGAAGCTCGTTGCCCTCAACGATGGTAGTTCGACGAAAAAGTCTGCGTTGATTGAATGCTGTTACTTGTGCATCAGTTTCCCATTTATTGAATGTATCTGCTTCGATGTGATTTACTCCCTTGTAAATCATGGGTAGTAAAATTGCAACTGTCATATTTGCTTCATGGATGGTAATAGCGGTGTTGAAGAAAACTAACTCTCCGTCCAAAATTTCCCTATCAGGATGTGTGAAATCTTCTCCCGTGGTTAGGCTATGAGGGTCATCTTGGATTTGTCTTTGGATCTTTGACAAATCCTCCCTTGGGATAATACTTCTTTTGGTCCTGTTATTGTGTGGTTGATATCCTAGTATAATCTTTAAGCTTGATCCTAGGTGTTCATTGATACCTTTATCGACTGCTTTTTCTAAGGTCTCTACCTTATTCTTAGTAAAAATACCAGGTAGAGTGTATTGTTGTAGTATGTCAAATAACTGGAATAGTTTATGAGGTGAAAGTTTCCATCCATCACGCATGACTCGTGAAAACATCAAAATTCCACTGGGTGTGTCAACTTCTTGGGGTTGATTTTCTTTGTGATTTTCTCCTTGTACGTAAATAGCTTTATTCCATAGTTGAGAAATGGATGAGTTTGTTAACCATTCAGCCTGTCTTTTTGCTCTGACCGAAATGGTTTTCCGCACGTAGGGTGATGATGTAGTTGTTGTGGTGGATGTGATTGGAACTTGGATATTAAGGTTATTTTCCAGTTCCATCACACTAGCTGTGTCAATAGGTAATGTAATCCACATTGGTCTTCCGTCTTCAAGTTCGTATTTAACCATAATCCAATCATCTGGAATAGCTGCTCTTTGTCCGCATGTTGGCTTCCAGTATTGTAAAACATAACTCATTGTCATGATAGTCCAAGTTAAGGCTATGGCTGCCATGGTGGCACATCCTTTTGCTGTATCGGATTCTTTGAATCTTTGAATCCAATTGGAAAAGAAAGGTCTCACATTTTCTCCAAAATTGTGAGGTGGCGGCTCACTATCCCTTGTATGAAGCCTGCGGTGTCGTTCCATACTGTTGCATGTGAAATCGTCATGTTTCGCGGTCTCATTGAACGATTTCATTAGACGATTAAATCCTTCCCGTCCGTGTAAATAATTGTTGGTGGTGACGGGTCCTGGCAAACGTGTAGTTGGTGTCATTCCTAATCCCATTGTTACTACTCCCATGAGTAACATAAATGTGAAAAAGTTATATCCTATGGCTGGAATCGGTCCTCCGCGTCCTCCTCCTCCTCTGGGTGGAGAGTGATCATCCCGTGGTGGGCTGGGAGTTATTGGTAACTCTTGTGTATCCATACTTAAGGAAATGTCATGAGGTGGTGTAGCAAAATCCGATAAAGATGAAGATTCAATTTGTTGGTGTAGTTGAGTTGGTTCCAAGTATTTTTCCAATTCTGTTGCTATCTCGTCAGTTAAAAGTGGAGTGATAGCTCTCTCCAGTTCGGTTTGGGTTTTAAATACTTGAGTTATGTTGACGTTGCTATTAAGGGTGAGTAACTCCTTCTCCCCTGTGGGTGGCTGGACTTCGGTTCCAGTCGCTCCCGTGCGTTGATATGGTCCTTGCGATGGCTCTGGTGTTGTCATTTCCGGGGGTTGGTTTGCTTCCATTGGCATATCGGGGAATTTCCTTGTGTCGGGGTTAATTCCCAGTAGAGTACATACGGCTGGAAAATTATGTTTAATTCTCCATGCTCTCCAATCAATACGTATCTTATGCAATTGTTCTTGTGCATAGTCTCGCATTTCCTTAAAAATGGCTGGGTCCTTTCCATTGTGGGTTGCAAATAAAATAGATAAACTGTCTCGTTGTAGGTTGCGAACAATTTCGTCGTAGTGAGATTGTCGCTTTGAATCCAAATCCAAAATATGGATTGCTCGTTGTAATGGGTCTAGTGTTGGTAGAATAGTTTCCATTTCTGCCTCGGTCTTAGGTCCCTCGGCTTTCTTTCTAACTAATTTTTCGGTCTTTATGCGCTTTTTCATGTGGTGCTCGCATTCACCATTCTTAGGTTGAGGATCTGTCAAATTCATGGGGATATGTCGGGTCCTTTTGCATTTGGCATGAGTACATTTGATGTAGCTAATCTGCTTCACGATCTCAACTTCTGCTTCTGAGCTGACTGTTGATGTATCTGTCGTGGACCCTGGGCTTTGTGTATTTGATTGTTGAGGTGACTCATTTTCGATGATCATGACTTCTGGTGAAACTGGCTGATGTACTATCGCCTTAGGTGGTTGTGATTCTTTCCGATTTCCCGGAGTTGTTAATATGATATCCAGAGAAGTAGCCTTTTTTCCTTTGGCATCTTCTATCTGTACAACATTAACTTCCATGGCTGGCTGTATTGGCGTTTGAGGTGTGGATTGTATAGTTGGCTCTACACGTGCTGTGTTGGGTCCTATTGTGCTATGCTTTGTTGGGGTAGTTGATGTGGATGTGAAAGGTTGTTCGCCTCGTCTCTGTTGTTCAGCCTTGGCCTCTCTTTGTGGTAGGGGTTTTTCGTCCCCATGGTTGGAGTCCTTAGGGCTGCACGGCCTCTCGCTTCGTGGAGGTGTGGTGGGTCTCTTTAGGATTTTTTGGGTGTGAAAAGTTACCGCGTTGTAGCTGGCCTTGGCTGTGTCAATGGGTGGAGTAAGTATGGATTGTCTTTCCGTACTTCTACTCCTGACAGGTGACTTTCGGCTGCGTCGTCTATCCTCCTCATTTGACCTGTGGCCACTGCGTTCATAATGTCTTGCAGGTGACCTTCGTCTTTGATAATAGTAAGTGTCTCTATGTCTACTGCTACTTGTGACAGTTTCTGTTCTGGGTGGCGTACTTTCTCTCGATCTCATCCTTTTGGGTGTATGGGATGAAATTTCCTCCGTTTTTCTAGATCGTTCCTCTTTGGAATTTTGGCGGTCTCTGGAACTGTATCTAGAACTGCCAGGTTCTCGATCTTCATGACGATTATCTTTCCTCGTCTCTCTCCGTGCTCCTCTTCCTACTGCCACAGGCTGTACAAACTTGAAATCTGGTTCTTTGTCAGGTTTGTCAGATGTGACAGTGGCAGGTAATTTGGCTGGTTTGTCTTCCGGTCCCCAGTCACTTACTCCATGTAATCGTTTCTTCGTAAGTTTACATGCTGGGTCGGCTGTAAAAATTCTTTTGGCTGAGTTCACTGTGTACGGTTGTCTTTCGTCATCCAATTCCGGTGACGTGGCCCATGGAGTCCTCAAAAAATCGGTACAGGGTGGCATAATTGTTGACACTTCCCTTTCTCCTTTGAAGGGAACAATTTTCCATGGGTCTTCAGGTTGACGGTTTCTATTACTGGCTGGTATTGCCACTTCATTTATCTTTGTGGGCTCAAAAGGTTGGTCTTTGAATAGAAATACCATATCATCCGGGACTCTCTTTCCTTCCCGAATTTCTTTCTCCTCTTCCGCAAAATTTACGGAGCCGCAATAGTAAGGGTCTCTTTTCAACACTCTATAGTCGTAGTTAGAAATGGCACCAGTTTTCTGTAGTGCTCCAATGAAAAATGAATGACAAATGACTTCATTCTTTTGTTCTGTTCTGATGATGATTCTATTTCCAATTCTTCCATCTAGGTTGGTTACTGCCTCCAAACGATGGGTGTCCATGTTGGGAATAAGTTTTGATGTTGGTTGTGGAATCTCTGTAGTACTTACATACTGTTTCCAGTATAAGGGTCGTCTTGAGTCGTCATCCTCCTCTGAGGAATTATGTGACTCATTCCTTGCTGTTTGATATGTAGATGATTGCTGATCGTTTGGATCCATCTAGACGGGTGACTTTGAAGATCTTGTCGGCAAAAACTTGGTCAATAAAAAATGGTCCAATATGCTTAACTCTTTTCCTTCTGGAACCGTCGTAATAACGAGTTGTTGAAAGTCTGATTACTTCTCCCACTGAATATTTCCGCGGCTGAAATTGATATGGATCTGAACACTTCAAAATATGGTGTAGATAATAGAAGTTCATACCTCGGTTTCAAAACCAAATCTTTGAGGTGACTTCCTCCGGCGGGTGGGGTATCTATTCTGAGTTACTTTCTCTTTTTCACAATTACTCTCGTCGACGGTATCTGAGAGTACTGTGCGATGTGAAGAATTGGTTTGTATTGTAGAGCTTCCTGAAGTAGTATCTTTGTCCTCTCCTGAGCTATTTCCGACGTTATCAGTAACTGTTGAATTTGGATGTCCAATATTCGTTGGAAAGTTGTTATTTCCTCCTTGATTTGATTGATGCGTTCCCTGGCCAACTTTTGTTGAGCTATTTTTGACATTAGGTTCCTCTTCTGTAGAGCTTTCTACTTCTTTTCTTGCTTCTTGCTCTGGAGTTCTAGTATTCTCAGTTTCAACACTCTCTGATTGTGTTGGGCTTGTCTCAGTTTCTCTGCTGTCTCCTCCAACTGTTTTTTGAGTTGAGCTTGGGTCGCCTCCGCCTCTTTTATCTCTGGCGTTGTGACTTCTGGAGATGTTGGGGGTGATGTGTGACTTGATTTGTCTGACATTCAACGTTTGCTCTGCTCCTTCCGGCGTTGAAAAGCTCTGTTCTCCTCCGCTATCTCCTCCTGGAGGGCCAATAATTCGTGTCTCAAATTCTCTATCTCTGTCCGAATTCTTGGCAAGGCTCTCCTCACCACTTCGGCTTGTGCAAAAAGTCTCACGTTCTCCGTTGTCACTCTGGCTATCTGTGCTCTCAATTCGGCCTCCGAATGATTGGGTAGTTGTGGCGGGTTGGCGTGTGGCGGTGTCATAAGTATTTTTCAGCGATTGTTTCTCAGTGTTTGCAGGTCCGATCGTAACTTTTGGGCCTGCTGACGAAGATCTTGAAGCTGTCTCTGGAGTTCTACCTGTTGCCTTTCTGCGTTCTCTAGTGCTCTCCTCAACTCTATGTTTAGAGCTCTCGCCTGTTGTGACTCTTGTACTAGAGGGTTGTAATATGGGGGGTTGTTTCTCTGCATCTAATTGTCTTTGGTCACTGCAAGTACGAGCATATCTTTGATACTTGCTAGTGCCCACTTGACGTCCTTTAGCTCGCTCTCGAGAAGTTGATTGATTTCCTGTTGGAGTAAAAGTGCCTGTTGCAGGTGTTTGATCTGTTTGCGAAGGTGATGAATCGCTGGAAATTGGTCCTCGGGGTAAAGGCTGTGCTCCGGCATTAGTACAAATAGGATCTTTTTGTACTGTATGCTGCTCCTGTTCCTCACTTTCTAATGGTTCTTTGAAAGTAAGTCTCTTCCGCTTAGGCTGAGCTGAACTCTCAGGTTGAGTAGTAGTCTTTAAAATTGATTTTAGCACAAAATCACTTTGCTCTTTTTCCACCAAGTTCCAATTTCTTTTTGTTAAAATCTCCACTAAATCTGAATCCAGATCGTATCTGAACTCTTCTTCCAAGTCCTCACGGCGTGTGCAGGGCTTGAGTCGCTCTACATGTACCTTTTGTGTTTTCTTTGGATTTTTGTAATCCTGAATAATGTAGTTGTCCTTTGATAAAACTTCAATAACTTTAAATGGACCTCTGTATGGGTGTAGGAATCGCTCTGATTTTCCGATCACTCTGGTTGGTGTGAAGACTCGTACTGAATCTCCAATCTTAAATTGTACTTGTCTTCTCTTCCGATCGTACCAATCTTTACTATACTGTTGTCTTTGTGTAATCTTCTTTATTGCTTGTTGGAGCCGGGCTTTTGCTTCGTCGGCTGTTATTAAGTCGTAGTTGACCGTTTCACAAGACATAATCATATCCATGTCATCAATATGTTCCCTCCTAAACATCATAAAGAATGGGGTCTCTCCCGTCACATCATGTCTTGATGTGTTATAGGCGTGAATGAGATAAGGCAGGCACATGCACCAAATACTTTGTTCTTGTTGTGCATAGTGGCTGAGCATTGTACTTATGGTCTGAACCATTCTCTCAATTTGTCCCACGCTATTATGCCTCATTGCAGTTGCTGTCGTATGATTAATCTTCAGTTTTCTTAAAAGTTGCTTTGTCACTTCCGCTCGAAATTCTGATCCAGCGTCGCTCATCAGATTTTTGAAAAGTCCAAATTTTAAAACTACATGATGAAGTAAAAAATTTGCTATCCTCTCAGCGGTTTTATCTGGAATAGGCTGAGCAATTACGTATTTAGAAACGTAGTCTTGGGCTATAATGATGTACTTGTGTCCATTTACACTTGTATGTATAGGGCCTATAAGGTCTATACAAAGTGCATCGCCTACATTTTCTACTCGTATAGGGTGTAATAGTCCGGCGGGCTTTTGCCTTGGGATCTTTGCTGCTTGGCAGCTTTCGCATGACATTACATATTTAGCCACTGAAACTTGGATCTTTTTCCAGTGGTACTTTCGACATAGTCTATGAAGCGTTTTCTGAAATCCGAGATGGCCTCCACATAATAATCCGTCGTGGGCCTTAGTTAATAAAAAGTTTCTCAAAACTCTAGGCACTATGAGTTTTGGTCCATCTTTATGTTGGACATATAAAATGCCATGGTCATCATAAAAATACTTCTCGTATTTTTGTTTGTCTCTCCACTTGAGTGAGTTCAAATGGGTCATCATGTCCTTTATGTGAATACAGTCTGGGTCTTTGTTTTGCATTTCTTCCAAATTATGCTCTTTTAATGGCAGTACTTGTGGTTCTTCCTCCAATGTTATGGCTAGGTCCTGAAATTTTTCCCCTTCTCCTTGGCACCCCTGCAGTGCGAAGGCTCCTATATAAAACTTCGGTTCACTTTCAGGTTCTAATTCTGGGTGCCGCTCCTCATAAAACTGGGGTTGCGGTATATTTGTAGGAAGTATTCTTGGATTGTCCTTTGGAGGGTTTATTGTTTCAACTCTCCATTTTTCTCCATTTGTAAATTTCAACTCTCCTGAGTCTAAACTTTGTTGTAATTGTTCAATATTTTCATCTAGTAATTTCCATTCTTGCTCTGATTCTTGAGGATTCACGTACAATTGGGTACCGGGGGTATTTATTTCTTCCTCCGTAACCAATGGCACGGCATTTCTTTGAATCTTATTCAACCAGATCTGTATATCTTCGTAAATCTTCTTGATTTTCTTCTCATTCGAGTCTTCCAAATCCTCTGTATTCTCTGAGTTGCTGTGACCTGGCCGTGGTCCTACGGAGGTTGTTTGTATTCCTCGTGGTTCTCGGCCAGTGCATAACATCTTGTGGAAATTCTCCTCGTTGGATTTTTCATCTCTATCCTGAAGATTGTTTGAAGATTCGGGCTGCTCTTCAACTGGGTTGTCATCATTTTCTTTCCTTAATTTGCTGGGAGTAATGTGCTCCACTGTGAAGATTCGGTCTTTCTTCGCCGTGGATGTACATAACTCCTCGTGAATTAGTTTGTCAACTGTTGTCTCTGCTATTTTCCCACTGCCGGGTACGGCGAGCGTTGGCTTGGACTCTGTAATTTCAGCGTCCGCGAGCGCTCCCGCATCTGTTGGTTCTGGGCTATCTTCCGGCTCCTCATCTGCATCCTGGAATTGGTCCATATAGCTTGGTTCTTCATTGGATTTGGCGGTTACGGTGGGCTGGGCTGTTGAAAATGTTTCTTCATTTTCCAGAACGGCCCACGTATCCGCTGGATTTTTATCCTCCTCATCTGAAGATACTTCCGAAGGATCTTTGAAGTATTCCAGATTAATTTCCTTTGTGAATGACTGATCTTTTGCCATGGACTCGTGATTTGAACCCAGAGAATGTGTCTTCTCTGCGTCTTTTCCCGTGTCATGGCTGGGGCATTCTGAATCATCATTTGAACCTTTGAATAATTGTTCTGGAGATTCTCCTATGTGTGAGTTATGGTAATCAATTTCTCTCATGATATTAATATTCTGCTCATAAATGTATTCATTTGAGTAAACCCATTTTGAGGTGTTGTCATGTTCGTTTTCTATTTCTGTAGCAAAGGTGCAAACTGTAACCATAGTATCCACGGATAGTGACCATTTAGTGCACATATCTGTCCCAAGTGTATTTTGTTTCACTAGGTCTCGTATGTACATTTCATGGTCGGTCCATTTAGTTTCTTCACCTGGTGCTGGTTGATGTATCAGAAGTTCCACTCGTTTTACTGGCTTATCCCAATCTTCACTAGGACTTGCATCCTCTGCTTGATTAGGAGAGTACTGTAGTTGTGAATCCAACCCCAGCACTTCCCTAATCTGCTCAGAGATTTGCATACTTGCTGCTAACGCTGGTCCTCTTTTCAAAAGAATTTTTCGATCACTTACTGGATCTGGTTCGTATTCTATTACGAGGTCTTCTTCATCTTCCTTGTCTTCCTCTGTGTGTGGTAGAGGCGCTCTTGAAAGAAAATCTGCATCAAGATGAGTTTTTCCAGTTCTGTAGGTAATGACATAGTCAAATTCCTGTAATTTAAGGATAAATCTGCTGATTCTGTGATTTGGTGATTTCTGTATGTCCAAGTATTTGAGTGCTAAATGATCGCTTCTGATGTGAAATTTCCGTAGATACAGGTATTGTCGGAATTTTCTAACTGCAAAAACTACTGCTGCTAATTCGAGTTCTGTAGCAGAATATCGTTTTTCTGAAGGCAATAAGGTTCTGCTTGCATAGGCAATTGGATGCTCTCCATCTTCATCTTGGAGTACACAGCATCCTAATCCTTCTAATGATGCATCTGTATGTAAGATACAATTTAGTATTGGGTTGAAGTGCTTTAATACGGGTGCAGTTGTAAGCTTTTCTTTAAGGATCTCAAAAGCTTCTGTTGCTTCGTCTGTCCAATGGAATGCGTGAATTCTTTTCTTCCCCTCAGACTTGCCTTTACTTCCTATCCAAGATTGTGATATTGGGTTGGCTATTTTTGCAAAATCCTTTATGTATCGTCTATAAAAACTACAAATTCCGTAAAATCTTCTGGCTTCAGTCTCTGACTTTGGAATCTTGACCTTCTTAATTGTTTCTATCTTGCCTGGGTCTGGGCAAGTACCTTCTCGTGAGACTTTAAATCCTAAGACAATAATTTCATAGTAACCAAATTTACATTTTGAAGGCTTAAACTTGAAGTTTTTGTTGCTAGCTCTGAGAAGCAATTCTTCCAATGATGCCAATTTGTCTTCCATGTTGATTCCATATGACACAACATCATCTAGGTAAACCATGGCTCCTCGGAATTTTAAGGAACCTATCATTTGATCTGCTGCACGTTGAAATGCTGAAGGTGCTATCTTTGCTCCCATTGGAAGTCTTAAAAAGCAGTAAAGTCCATCTTGGGTAATAAATGAAGTTTTCACTTGATCATCTTCGTGAATTAATAACTGAAAGAATCCTGATTCCATGTCCAAGGTGTCGAAGATGGCTGATTTGTTGAACTGCATCAGTATGTCATCAATTCTGGCTATAGGATAAACTTGATCTGTAATTGTTTTGTTCAGTGCTCTGTAGTCTACGACTGATCGGAAAGTTCCGTCCTTCTTTTTGATGAGAAATAGCGGACTGCTATATGGTCCATTTACTTCCTTGATGATATTGGCATCTAACATCTTTTGGATTTCCTCTCTCACCTTTTCGCGTTCTACTGGCGAGCAAGGAAATGGTTTACATTGTACTGGTGGGTTGTTTCCAGTGTGGATTCTGACGGGTTCTACCCATGCTGGTTCTTTCAAGTCGGCTTTGCTGAAAGCAAAACATTCCGGGTATCTTGCAAGTAATGCTCGGTATTGAGCTTTTGCCTGTTCTGGCAATTCCGGGTTGATGTCAAAACAATCCAATTGTTCCTGTGTTAATCTCAAACTTGTGTCTCGGAGATTTTCTCTTTTTATTTTTAGAATTTTGAAGTCTTCCTCCGCATATCCAACTGCCGTCCTTCCATACATAGTCTGTGCTCCTGCTGACGGGTTGAATACATATGCATATGGGTCTTCTTGTGGAACAATCCCTGCTGCTACCAATAGCCTGTTGCTGGTATAAAGTTGCTCCAAGGGATTGAGTAGGAAGTCCTTCTTGATTTTTCTTGGAATGTGGATAGGTACTTTCATATGAGTCATTGCTGGAATGGTGACTGTTTCCTTTGTCCTACATATTTGACTTGCTTTAGGCTTCTTTTGATTGAAGGAAAAAATTGACTTGACAAATTCGGTATCTGCTTTCTTTTGTCCCATATATAGATGCGTGTCCCTTGTCATTGGGATGGTCTTGAAATAAGGGCTGCGAATCTCTCCCTTCTCATAGTCAATCAGAACTTTGTATTTGGTCATCAGATCTTCTCCTATTATCATCTTGGGTTCAAGGGTTTCCAAAACTAAGCCTTTGAATTGTAGTTCTACTCCTTCAATTGTCATCGGAAATTTTGCTATGCACATTGGCTTGATTAATTCTCCCGATGCTATTGCGACACGAAGCCTGCTAGGTGCTTCTGCGATCTCTGCACATTTTGGTAAAAGGTTTCGTTGTATGCAGGATCTTGTTGCTCCAGTATCCAAAAGTACTGGCATTACCATACTGCAAATCTGAACTTGGATTGTTGCTTTACTTCCGTTAACTATTCTGCATGGATTACAGTCTACTATTTCTAATTCCTCGTATAATTCTTCCATTTGTAGTTGTTTGTCTATGAACATCTGTACTTGTTGTTGGACATCGAGTGTTATTGGGGGTGCATCCCCCTCTGTGGGTTTCCCGAAGGATGTGGACTTGACCGGCGTTTCTTTTGGCAATTTCGTGCCTGATGTCCCGGCTCTCCACAGTTAAAGCAAGATTGATCTCTTTGTGGAGGTTCGATGGCCAATTGACCTTCATTATTTGGCTGGATTTGCTGTTGTTGATTATTTTGACGGTAATCATTGTTGTAGCCTCTTCCTCCAGATCTGTTCCTCTGGTTTCCGTCTCTGGAGTTGCTCCTACTTCGGCCATTATTATTGTAGCCTTGGTTGTATCCTTGATTGTTGTTGTATCCTTGGTTATTGTTGTAGTATCCCTGGTTGTTATTGTATCCAGGGTTGTTATTATATCCAGGGTTGTTATTGTAGTATCCCTGGTTGTTATTGTATCCAGGGTTGAATCCTTGTTGATTGTACCCTTGATTATAATTTTGTTGATTATAACCTTGTTGGTTCCAACCTGGATTGTTGTTGTATCCTTGGTTAGGTCCTGGGTTGAATCCGTTATTATATTGGCCTTGATTCTGATAGTTGTTAAATCCCTGATTGTAACTTCGTCCTGGACTTCTGCCTCTGTTATCGTACTGTTGATTATTATTGGGTCTATAATCATTCCGATATTGTTGGCGTCCTCTGTCTTGGCCTTGATTATTGTATCCTCGATCTGGTGTTGGCGATCTTCCTCTATACCCGTTATTGTTGTAGCTTTGGTTTCTTTCAGGCGTCGGGTTCCTACTTTGATTTCTGAAATCCCTGTTACCTCCGTTGTAGTTTCTGTTTTGGTTCCCCGGACTTGGTGGTCTGTTATTGTCAAAATTTCTTCTTCCTGGACTCTGTCCTCTATAGTCTTGAGATCTTGGTTCTGGTTGCTTGAATTCTGAAGTGGTGTTCATCACTGCTAATTTCTCGAAGGTAGTTACTGCTGTAGTTTTCTTCATCATTTCTTCCATCATAGACTGCATCTTCTCTAATCTAGCTTCCATTGATTCTCCTCCATCTGCTCTTCTGTCGTCATTGTATTTCTTTGCCCATTCCTGTAGTGCTGGGACCGTATATAATTCCCATCCTCTGCACTGTACTTGATATTCCTTTGAGAATCCTATGCGAATGAGTCTCAGTTTTTCTGCCTCTGGCATGTTAATGTCTACTCTATTGATCAGACTGAGCTTTGCATCAATATATGTAGATGGGTCTTCATCCGATTTCATCACTCGTTTTTCCATTATGGTCCGTAATACCTGCGGTGTAATTTGGTACCGTCGGATAAAATCTGCTCTGAAGTCCTCCCATTCTATATTATCATAGGGAGCTTCTTCTTCTGCTCGTCTTTCGGCTATCCAATTTGTAATCCAGTCCCGTACTGGTGAGTCAAAGATCAAAGTTATGTATCTCAACTTTGCCTCTGGTGTTTGAGCAGCTCCAAATCTGATTGCTTGGAGTTCTGCCTGTTCCATTGCTAGTACTGGGTCATCTTGTGATGGCTTAAATTCCACCTTTGTCATGAATAGAGCTGCCATGTCGTCTAATGGTTCGTATTCGATTTGTGCTACGAATTGCACTCGTACTCTTTGTCTGCCCTGAGGTCCTTGTGGATTTTCCACTTGGTTATTTTGTTGGTTGTTTCGCTGTTGGTTTCTGTTAAGTCTGTGATTATTTCGACGTGGTTCTTCACGTGCGTTGGAGTTATCACTTGATGATGAAGATGATGTGGAAGAAGTGGATGATGATGAAGATGATGATGGGTCTTCTGGGTCTTGACTAGCACGTTGTCTACTTCCTGCTCTTCCCGCTCTTCCTCCTCGGCTGCCTCCTCTGTTGGTAGGTTGCCTTCCTCGGGAAGAATTAGACCCTCCTCTGCCTTGTTGACCTCTTGAACTTGCACTTGCTCCTGCTCCTCCAGTTGGTGGGTCTCTTCTAGAGGATGGATTGTTGGGTCCGGTATTACCGTTATCTCTTTCTCGTATTTCTGCTAATCTGTCAAGATGTTTCTGGACTTGTTCTCGGACTTCTTCCGGTAAATCCTGTATTTGAAATCTGGGTATTCGGTATCCGACTCTCCTATCGTCTCTCAGGTGGATGTAACCTTGGCTTAGTCCAAGTCTCTGAATAACGTTAGCTGTTGCTTGAATAACGTCGTTATGGCTTAGTGGGAAAATATATCTGTCTGCTGTAAATTCCTGCGAGAAGAATCCTTCGTTGTCTATGACTACGTAAAAATGGTTAAATTCCCGGTTTAGGCTATCGTCACTAAATTGTGGATTTAATTGCGGTCCGGGTGATAACGGAGAATCCGGTGATGCTGGACTTTCCTCTGCTAAGCTATCGTCGCTTCCTCGCTCTGCATCGTCAAAGCTATATTCGTTATGTTGTTCTTCTTGAAGAAGTTGTAACAATGCTTCGTAATGATCTTCTTGCTCCAATATGCTCACTAGCTGTCTTGCTGTTGGTTGAGCGTCCCGTATACCGTGTCTGTAATTAATATTCCGGTATCTGATTCTTCTACCGTTGTTATAGAAGATCGTTACGAAATCTGGATCTCCTAGTCTGCTTCCTAATAATCGGTAAAAAGCTGCGCTCTGATTAGCACTTGTGACGATATTTTCGTATTCGAACCTTCTTACTGGGCTTGCAGTGAATTGGCGTTGTACGTGTGTGGGTGGTTCTCTGTGAACTAATCCTTCTTCAATATCTAACCAGATTAATCTTCTCACGTTGTTTGTCCAAATTGCATCTATAGCTGCTTGTCTCTGCTCGTCTATTAATCTTTGTTGATTTCTTGAGAGATTAATAAGTTCCCTGGTGGTAACTGATCGTTCTTCAAAGTTGGGTCGGACGCTTGGGGATGATGGTGTGTGAACTGATCCGTCTGGCGCTATTCTTACCGTATATCTGGTGTTCGCCCAATTGTCTCTAAATGATCTTCCAGGTCGTCTTGGTGAATTGCCTGGGAATTCGTGATCTGGGTTGGTTGGTGGAAATACCTGCACGGGTTGTCTTGCGGTGGCTCCAGTTAAATTCGTAACTACCCTTGTGGTACTTTGGGTATTTGGAGGTATATTAGTTGGTGCTGGGATAGGTATTGGCTGACTTACGGGTGCAACCTGTACTTCGGTTTCGTTATCGGGTGGTTGTTGCTCTTCTTCCGGTTCGGTGATTAACGTCCCTCCGGGTATCCGCGTTCTATCCCCTCGGGCTAATCTTCGTAATAATTCTCTTGCATTTGCTAGTACCCTATAGATACCTCTTCTTCCTGTTGGTGGACTGTTGAATACTGATCCGTTTGGTGATTGATAGACCGTGATCTGTTCTGAATTGGTAGGAGCTTGGAAATATGTTCCGGTATCTGCGTTTCGGAGGGTTCTAATTGTTGTCTCTGAACCTGCCCGTCGTCGGGTATTTCTTCCGGCTTCCA
This sequence comes from Allacma fusca, assembly GCA_947179485.1. Classification (NCBI taxonomy): domain Eukaryota; kingdom Metazoa; phylum Arthropoda; class Collembola; order Symphypleona; family Sminthuridae; genus Allacma; species Allacma fusca. Next base: position 52,144,232 of record OX359249.1, on the reverse strand, counting down.
CGAGTTGTTGTAGTTCCGGGAAGGTGACGGTTCTTTCTTCAGCTTGCAGATTATGTAGAGGTGGATGTATGTATACTCGACCTCCTGGTGATTGGTAGACTTGCTGTGGTCTAATAGTATGAGTGTTGTCTTGAACGACTTCTCGTTCTCTATAGAGTCTTGTTGCTACCGCTTCTTGTCGAGCTGTTCTGATTGGTGAAGTCCCTATTGTAACCGTCGATGGTTGTGTCTCATCCGGGGTTTCTACTTCCGGATGGGTTGCTAATCTGGTCTGTAAATTGGTAGGTCTGACTACGGGTCGGTGTTCTGGAGTTGTTTCCAATGTCCGTTGAATTCGAGATGTCACTTGAGTTGACGTTGACGGTTGTTGTGTGTCTGGACTTGGCTGAGAATTCTGTTGACTTTCTTGCGAAATATTCTTGCGTGGCGTAACTGCCGGTGCTTTACTTGGGGTGTTAGTAGTAGGTGAGGGTCTTGTACTACTAGCTTCTGAAATAGTCGGAGTGCTGTTCGTGGATGTAATTTCCCTTCGGGTGATGGTGGGTCGTAACCTTGGTAATTGTAATAAATCTTGTTCCAAACGTGAGCCTCTGCTCGTTAAATCTCTAAGTTGTTGTTGACTTTCTAAATATCGCCGCACGTGGTCTGTTATTATTTGGCGACCTGTTGTAGGTGAGTTACTATAGATTGGTCTCAAAAATCTTGGTCTTGGATTTACTTCAGTTGTTGATGTTTGTACAGTTGTGGTTGTAGTACCTTCTGTACCTTGGCGTTCTGATTGTTCGGGTTGTCGTACGTCTTCTGGACTATTCCTTCTTCGTCTTCGAAGTCGTGATCTCCGATCCCTGTCTGGATTTCTGGGGTTAACTACTGTAATGTACGGTCTTCTATCGTTGAAAAATATCTGTTCATCCGTAACTCCTGACCTACTGCGAATTGATAAAAATCTTCTCTCCAATAAATGTTGGATTACATCAGTTGAGACTTCCACGTTTTGTTCAAGGTCTCTTGCTTGTTCCTCAGCTCTTTCCCATAAGGTGGTTATTATTTGTTCGCCTGGTCTACGATTGGTTTCTCTTTCGTAGATTCCAAGGGCAATCCTAAAGAAAAGGTGTGACCACTGCACTCTTCCTATGTGTCTTGAGTTGGCAGTAATGTGTCGTACGCTGAGCCACTGGGCGTCTAGTCGGTCGATTTCTAAAAAATTTGACCGTGAATTCCTTCTTGCATCCGAAATTCTAGCCAAAATGTCATGTACGACTGATATGTCAGCTTCAAATTCGAATTGTCCTTCTTGAGCTAGTCCTCGTATTGCGTTTTCGCTCTCTCTACGCTCGGTTCGTTGTTGTTGGGATGTTTCCGAAATCCTGGTATTTGTGTATAATTCCGTTACGGTCTCTTCGGAATTATTAACACTGTCTGTTATACCTGAAAAAGCTTCTAAATTGTGTGTTCCAAGGTCCGTCAATATGAATTGCGATCCTGTTAATGCTTCTAGGTTTTCAAGTCTGTCCGGGCTTCTCTGTCTAGTCTGCGTGGTTGTTACCGGTGGAATGTCGGTGCTGGAATGCTGGTCAATAGCTGATGCTTGCTGGCTATGGTCGGTTGGTGGTACTGGAACTTGATTTCCGGTGTTTGCAAAATATTCTGCTTGTGCTACTTCATCCCATAGGCTTGGTCTACGCTGTTCCGTATAAGGACTACTACCACTTGCTTGGTTATCTTCTGCAACTATTTCCCTGGTGGGTTCATCCCCTATGTCTTCTTGTGGGGTTGTTGGTGCGTTAGGCGATTTTGTCTTCTCTGGTGATAGAGATTGAGTAGTCTCTTGGGTTGGATCAGCTAATCTCTCTGGAGATGGGATGTTTTCAGTTACTTGCTGTAAGTCATTCTCCGTAGTATTGACTGGATTTGCCAATGTATCTTGTGGAATGACATCCGGAGTAAGTTCCCTTGTATCTTCTTCCAGCTCATCATCGCTGTCCATCGTTTTGTCTGCGTTATCCGGAATCCTTTCCATGTCTGAACTAGTAGCTGGGCTATCTTTGTCCGCAACTATTTCCAAAGATGACGTGGCTTGGCTACTTGCAGACCCTGCTCTTTCTTCAGTATTCTGTGACAGTATTTCCTTGATAATTGAACCTGCTTGACTAGTAACAAAAATTACTTCTCCTGCAGCATTTTTCATGAATTCTCCTAGGACTTCTTCTTCGGAATCTCCCTCTTCTTTTGCGTTTTCTGCCGAATGAATTTCTTCCATGATAACCTGGTCGCGGTCTGTTAGGTCATCATGGGTTGAGGATGTTGCCTCTGGATGGATTGACTCTTCATTCCCATTATGTCCACGCGGTCTAGTGTCGGTATTTTCACCAACTATAACGGACTGGGAAAAACTGCTGGAGTTTTCAGATGGTAGAGTTGAAAGTTCGGAATCGTGAGTATTGGATCTATTCTCACGGTCCCTTCTTCTTTCTTCTCTTCGTTCTCTCCGTATTCTTGCATTTAATTCATCCAAGGTCTCCTCATTTTCGGCGACTGGACCTGCTGATCTTGTGTTGGTCCTAGCCTGGAGCGTATTGGGATGTCGCTCCTGTGGGTCATTCTTACCTTTGTTGGGCATGACCTCTGAAATAAACTTTCAATGCTTCCGGTGGTCTAAGCTGAAAGTATGAGCTTGTATTTTCCTAAGATGTTGTTTTTTGGAAAATTTAGCTTTTATTCCCTGGTGATGTTATGTGGGAATGTATGCGCTTGCCTTTCCCTAAGATGTTGGTGAGAGAGGTGCGCAAAATGTAGTACCTTTGTAAAATTTGTTTTTCTCAGAATTGAGAGGGTTTCTGAAAAATTCTGTCTTTACTAGCTTTTACATGAACTCAAACCGTGTTGTGGTATCCCTACGCATAACCCAGCGAAGGATATACCTGCTCTAAAATTATCTTTCTTAACCTATCGTTGCTGAAACTCTATTTTTAATCCTAACTCCTTTTTATCCTTAAACTCTATCTACACCTTCTCCAGTCATTTGATTGGATGTAGCCTAAATTGTCCCTAATACTCCTAAAATGAAATCTCTCTATTTCAATCAGGACTGTATCCGCTCCAAATTTGTCAGGTCCTTTAGACAAAATTGTGTTCTAAAACCCTAAGCTATTCCTTGAAATAAGCCTGCTCTTACCAAAGACTATAAGCATACGCGATCTCCCAAAAATTAAAGTCACTAATTAGTGGTGTCATAAGTTTTCCCTAAACCAGCTCCGTGGTTGCTTATGCCTACTCACTTCTACTACTGCGAGTTCCTTCGTGGTGGCTAACTTATATAACCAATTACCGGTTATGTTAGAAGAACATATAGAAAAATGAAAGTCCCATAAATACCATTCGTACCTAGCATGGTTATTTATGGTTTTAAAGAGGCGTCTCCGTGACTTGGATCCGCGGCCCCTGTTATCCTAGCTAGTTTCCTAGCCCTCCAAACCTTCGGGTATTGAACTATGTTACCAACTCGCCTAGGGTCGGGCAAAAACAAAAACCTAAAATTCTGCGCTCACTTGTAGCCTCTACAATTACCTCTAACAGGATCTAGGCGTATTGTTGCTTGCTGTCGGCGTTTCAGAAAAATCCGATATTCCAATAAAAATTGTTAAAAGATATGCTATAATAAATTCCTTTATATCACAACATTGTTCCTTCTAATTTTTACCTATAGGAAAAATCGTTCCTACTGGAGATACCTTACCAGACGCTAAAATTAACACGACAATGTTGGCGCTCATATGCGGCCCTTCCAACCCTAAAACTACGAAAACCTTTGGAATAAATTCTAAAACCTTATTGAATCCAGTACTTCGGATTATAAATTTTCAAAATCGAAGAATAAACAAATGCCTCCTGAACACAGTACTTCGGTTCATTCAGTAAAATTTTAATCCTAATATGTCAGTACTTCGACATGGATTTGCGAATCACCCCGTATCAGTACCTCGATACGAGTAGAGTTTAGTGTAAAAGAAAAATGATAGAGTCCTTATTGAGTTTAGATCTCAGCTCCTAAACCCTAACTAAAATTTTGGAAAAGTTCCAAATGCTCTAACAGCAGTCCTTCGCTTGTTGAGTGAAGAATAATTTATAAAGAGTTGTAAAGAAATTTCCGCGCGTTAAACGCATCACGAAAATTCACTCAGAAAAGTTACTTTATTTCTAAGCCACAGGAAAAACTATCAATTCCGTCTGTTAATTCTTCCTTACATAAAGAGAGACACTGAACTATTCCTTTATCCAAAGATCGGCCTAAGGAAAGTAAAATATACAATACACACAAACACTTTATATCGGTGCTCACTGCCTCGGCCCTTCCGATTTCTAAAAAGATAGGTAAAGATGTCGACATTGTTTGAGAAGAATACACGTACTCACTACTATAATTTAAACCTATGAAAAAAAATCTAAGTCTGGGTTGCGCATACCAAAACTAAAATTTTCCTCGCAAAATTTTCCGTATACCCTGTATTTTTATGCACTTAAAATTTTAAAATCTCAAAAATAATGTATTTCGATACTTAGCTTTTGTTGACGCCTTCCTTCCAGAATTTCCGGTTGGAAATGGACATCATTTAGCTGCACTCGGGATGAAATCTTGATCAGAAATCTCATTCCGGGTGGAATAATTCCTTAAAGTTGTAATTCAGGAACCACAAAATGATCTAAGTCTGAATCCTGCTTACTGGATCTATGTAAGTAACATCTATCGTACTCGCGAGAATATCCATGGATGGTCTCGAAAATTCCGTTGACTGGGTAACTCTATTGTTCTCTGAGTGTTCCCAGTTTTTCCGTGAAAAAGTTCTTAAGTCCACAGGATTTTGTTGAAAATTCTCGAAATTCTCCAGCTTGTAAGTCTCGTCTATTGACACTCAAGCGTGGGCTGGTCTTATGTACATACTGTGTGTAGTCCGTACTATAGTATAGTACCATCGGTCTTGAATTTGGTCTCAAAAATCTCTGTGATTTTATTGACTCGGACTCATCCCAGGGTTCGGGACCCTCCAAATTTTCCCCGAAAATTGGAGGCCTGGCAGAAACAGCATGTAACGAGATTATTGGATGTTGAATCTCGTGCCCAAGTTCGGAACGAGTCGAGTAATGATGTGTAGTATTTTTGATGATAATAAAATAATCGTTGGCTAAAAATAAGTTTATACTGAATAATAATCTTGTATTAATTTATTCTAATTGAAATCAAAGATAAAATAAACTTGAAATGATAAAAGGATCTTAAAAATAAATCTTCCGTGTTGAAATTCCTCCATGGGAAGTCTCCATGAATTATATTGGGATCCAGGGATCTTTTCCCAATATAATTCTCCGCATGGCTGTGAATCTTCAAGCCTTGGGCAGGGGCGGTAATGGATACGGATCTATGTCGCGAGCTTTGATCCGAACCATACGAGTGCCTCCCAAGAACTTACTGTATCTTCTTGCTTGACTTAATCTAAAGATTTGGTCTAGGACTATTTACATAGTATGTACATAATTACATTTCAACACAATCATCATAATTATTGTTTGTAATAACAATAGATTGAATTGGTGTTAATGGGTTTCGCATTCCACTCTTTATTCGTTCTTCTTTCCAAACTGCTGAGTGGAATTGCTGATTGATTCAAAAGGTTAAATCTTCCCTTTTGAGATCTGTGGACGTGGTCTTTTATTTTCTGCTAACGTGACATCACGCGATCTTGTGTCACGTAGCCTCCGTCTTTTGTCACGTTCCTCAGGTGTGCGGATTGGGACGTAACAATATCAGGCTTTTGTGCCTTGAACCCTTTTATTTCAGAACTGAAATCATCTGTGCGAGGAACTTTGCATCGCTCCGGCTTAACCAAGACAATATTGCTGCTTTAGAAGCACTTCGTTTGAAAGGAAGTTGAGACTCAGGGACTCAAATGAGACTCAGAATTAACTTCGGATTTCCATTTCAGTACTTGTCGAAATGTTTATCGAAAGTCGGACCCTGTTTTTAATTAATTGCGTGTTTATTGGGAGTGTACATCTTACCGTAATTATTTGTAGGTTCCAGCAATTATTTTCAGTAATCTACGCTGTATATAATAAGTGTACAGTCTGTTCTTCCATCACATTGTAGTGTTTATTCGAAGAAATTATTCCCCTATATTATTATTACTAATACAGTGTTTAAGTATAAGCAGTTACCAGAACGGAACAATACTACAATAATTATTATAATATTACAATGCTTATAAATATTATAAAATCTACGAATTATTACAAAAATGATTTTTAATACTATTTAGGCTATCTTAGTCACAATTTTTATTGAAATTTTTAATCTATTCAACGTTGAAACAAAAAATTGAGATATTGTTTCTGTGGACCGTGGACCCTATACATAGGCTTGGGAATATTTCGCTAAATTTTGCGTTAAAATTTCGCAAATTAAAATTTTTTTCGCAAATTTTGCAAAAATTTGCAGATCATTTCGCAAATTTCGCAGCCTTTAGTTTTTATTGAATGGCAGTCTAAAACAGTGCCTGTCATGGGAACGGGTCACACCCGGGTGTTTGGGTGCAGGAACGGGAACGGGTATCATATGGGTGCAAAATGTTTTCACCCAAAAGTGTGGGTACAGGTTTGGGAACCAACCTTCCCCATTATAGTATGTGGGAACAGGAACCCATATGGGAACGGGTGCAATAAAGGCTGAATGGGATCTGTACCCAACAGGAACGGGAACGGTATGCTCAAAAACCCGTTTCTGCTCATGCGTACCCGTGTACAGAGCAATCTTGCGAGCGTAACGATAATTACATGATTGATTTGTTTTGGTGTGGTTTGACCGACTATTTTTGTGTCATTGTTGTAGTTTAGAGGCAAACGCTCTTTGTTTCAAATTTTCAGACTCAACGATATGCTAACAATATTCTCATCCCTCTATGATTTTTGCCAAATCTAGGATGAACGTAATACGTTTGAGGCGTCATCTGCTGCAGAGGTCATTGCTCAAAAGGATACAGAGATTGAAGAATTACGCCAGCAACTAGTGAAGGAGAAGGCTAAACTTTTACGTCTGCAAAGTAAAACATATTTACATACCCCAACCTAGATATAGATACATAACTTACTCTTTGTACAATCGAATAATAATATATCAATTTCTGTTTAGGAAAACTAATCGGTTGTACATTTATAATTACAAAATTTAAAGCTAATTTTATAAGCTACTATAATGAGCTATATTTTTGCATCATTTAATCTGTACATATTTTTAGATATGAGCCTTCACTCTCAGTTCGCAAGTTTTAAATATGGAATTTATTTTCCTTTTCAGAGACAAGAAATGTTGATCAAACGGACCTCCAAGAATTTTACAATGGTGTGAAGGGTCCAAAAGTTCTTGTTGAAAGTATACGAGACCGTTATAGGGGTAGTCCTTCTCAGTTTTTGAGAGCCATGATGGAGCAAACGGGTATTTTTACTGTGGAGGAAATTGCAAATCATTCCGTATATGGGCGAAAATCTTCTGCAACGCCCGGCATAGTCCGCCCAACATTGCCTCCCAAATTCATCACTTTGAAACGTTCGGTTTAAAGAACTTTTTTATGAATGCAGATTTAATTGAGCTTATTTTCAACGTATCATGTCTAACTTGTGGTTGTATTTTTGTAATTCTGATTTTTTCTTAGAGTTCGTGATTAAGGAATGCTGCTTGGAGAGAGGTTCTGCTTCATTCATTAAATTTGAGTCCAGTGTTCGTAGAATCTGTTCCGATGCAAGAAAACGTTTGAAAGTTCTGAAAAATCCTATTTAAAAATCGGTCTAAGTTTATGTGCTGATTTAAACTTGGGAATAAATACAATTTTATAAGTTGTTATGTCGTTATGCTGCATGATTTGCTTAATTTTAAACCCGAAATTTATTATAGCCACACGGGATACATCAGTAACTTTATTCCCATCAGACAATGGGTTATATTTTCCTATAAGAACAATCTCAAGCAACATCAGATTTGCATTTTCAATTTCTCATGCTGCATCAGATTACATCCCATAGATTTCTATAATCTCTAAGATCCTATATATTTTGACTGACTGGGTATGCCCTTTGAGACAATACTGTTTATTATGTACATTAGTTATTAGAGCGGAATGACTTATTGAGGCAAGAATTTTGCGCTCAAATTCAAAACTGTTGCAAGTTGCAATTAACTTGGTAAGTATTTTTTAAATTGCAACTTTTTGCAGTGCAAGTACTTGCAATTGCAATTGAATTTCTTGCAATTTCAGTTGTGCTTAACCGGTAATTGCTATTATTTAATGATTTTGTTATTGCAATGTAAGTACACACAAATTGGACTTGCTCCGACAATTGCAATTCCTTGGTGTATAAATTAATAGCTAAAAAAGCTTGAAAAGAGAAGTTGCTTTTGCGCCATCAAAAGTTGAAAACAAGTTTTCTGGTAGATACTGTCAGAATAAATCCCACTAATTTATTTAAAATGATGAAAACTCTTGAAATGACGCAAAGCAACGCCGCGATGAATAGTTTGTCCTTGAGCACTCTTTCAATAGTATTAATAATTAACCATTTCCAACTTTCACCTCAAAATTGATAAATTCAGTATTCACTCAGTGCAAACCAACTTTTTCACAGCTATTTCTGTGTGTTTCTTAATGTTGGACGTGTTAATGGACCCCAAAGTTAATGTTATACTGTACTTACTCTTATCCAAAGTTAGAATTTAATCATGGTGGTTAAAGGTTAATGACTGATCATATTAGTCACACTATACTAAATATTCAAAGGCGTACACAAAAAGTGTTAATTTATTCGAATTTAACCATTCAAATTCCAAGCTGCAAGATTATTTGGTAACTTGTTTAGCATTGCGGTATTTCCTTTTTCTCTTGTTTATTTTTTTGTACTCTAAAATGGCATTACTTTTTGTTGACTTAGACAGGACTAAGTTGTATTAACACTTGGTTACTATAATTAAAGCCTGTCCAAGTAAACAAAAAAGTTTTAAAAAAGAATAACGATTCATTGTTTTCCTGCATTCGTGCAAAAAATTATTCAAAACCAAAATCAAAGCATTTTTTGAATGAATAAAAGGAAAAAAATGAACCGGTATGCTCAACATGTCATGTACATAAGTGACCTGTAATCCAACTTAATGATTCAAGTAATATTTAAGGGGTGATCCCTTAAAGATCGCATCACCAAAATGTTATAGTAACATCCTAGTTATAAAAAGGGTCTCACAATAAAATTTCATGCATTTCTGATTCGTGGAACACCCTCAAATATTTTCCAATGTTAAATGAACGGTCACCATGCAACTTAAATTCGCCATTTGGCTCCAATTTTTGTTTATTTTTCCGAAGGGCCCTACGACTTTAAGTGTTACAGGAACACAATAATTCATAGAGATTCGCAATGGTTCCCCATTAACTTTAAGCTTTTGATAGTAGAATTGCATGAAGCTGTTCAGGAGATATCCAGGAAAGTCACTTTTTGAGGTATGGGTGAAAGCATAGAGGTTGCTTTTTAGGGATTCTGTACAGACCTGGGCGCGTAACCTTTAAAAGCAACTTCTCAAAAATAACCGGAATTGAACCGAACTTGCAAGTTCAATTAGTAATTGCGGTAAACTTGCAATTGACAGGAAACACTAATTACGACGTAGCTGGATCCAGCTTTAATGTTGCTCCAAGATTTTAAAAGGCCACGAAGTCACATTGGAGAGTGATGTTGATTCACCAACTTCGGTTCCTACTAAATTCTTGCTTGATCCGTTGTTGCCTCATTTACCCATTATACCACAAGCAACTCCTCAAAGTTGCTATTGAAAATCCGTAATCCCCACTTTGACATAATATATCCTGTTACGACGGCATCTACTAGTGGTTCACAACCGGATGCAGAGGTGTGGAAAATACCTGGCATTTATGATTAAAATACAAAATACAAATACATTTCCAGAACCATTAAAATAAAATATAAAATACAGATACTAGGTGTAACTTAGTTAAGATACAAAATACAATACAAATATCCGTAGGATTTCGGCAAGATACAAAATAAAATACTTTGCCTCCAACAGATACGAAAATACGAAATGAAAATAATGTATTTGAAATATAAACACATATTCAAAATACTCTCAAGTTCATATCAAAGTATATGTCTGAGAAGTAACTGTATCTCAAGTTTATTCTCACAAACACAGTATCTTGGACAATTTAACCAAATAATTGGATATCCGAAAATTATTCAGGAAACGTAAGGTCACAGGCACGTGGTTAGAGTTTAGAGCTGTGCATCTGTGTAGATCAAAGTAAATAATATTACCCTAGATACAGAATATTTTTCCATAAAACGAATAACCTTATAACTCCTGGGTAATTTATCGCCAGTTGGCGTTACTAATTTTTTTATAGTCCCCACATACATTAAGTTCGATGTATTTATCCAATAAGTAAGTACTGCAAACAAACCAAAACAGTGAGAGAATTGGTTTCAAAATGTTTCAAGTTAGTGATTTTAGCTTTAAAATGTGTATTTGAACATGTGCTTTGGCAGTTGCCAGAGCTATGTACAATGTATTTTGAAATTATATTTTGTATTTGAAATACGGGATGGACAACGTTACAAGATAAATAAATACAAAATATCATAACATTCGTTGATCTTGAAAATACAAAATACAGTGAAAATTTTGGTGCTGACAAAATACGAAATACAAAATATCTTGAAACATTCACGGCGAGAAAAATACAAAATACGAAATGTATTTCAAATACTATTTTGAATACAATATTTCAAAATATTTCACACCTCCGACCGGATGTTACTTTCGAGAGTTCTCTTCGAACCCAAAACCCAGTCCGATGTAACAGCGAACAAGTTATTTGTCAGGGAAAATCAGGGGTGCTAGAATGTAGTTTGTTGAAATATCAGGCTTTTGTGCCTTGAACCCTTTTATTTCAGAACTGAAATCATCTGTGCGAGGAACTTTGCATCGCTCCGGCTTAACCAAGACAATATTGCTGCTTTAGAAGCACTTCGTTTGAAAGGAAGTTGAGACTCAGGGACTCAAATGAGACTCAGAATTAACTTCGGATTTCCATTTCAGTACTTGTCGAAATGTTTATCGAAAGTCGGACCCTGTTTTTAATTAATTGCGTGTTTATTGGGAGTGTACATCTTACCGTAATTATTTGTAGGTTCCAGCAATTATTTTCAGTAATCTACGCTGTATATAATAAGTGTACAGTCTGTTCTTCCATCACATTGTAGTGTTTATTCGAAGAAATTATTCCCCTATATTATTATTACTAATACAGTGTTTAAGTATAAGCAGTTACCAGAACGGAACAATACTACAATAATTATTATAATATTACAATGCTTATAAATATTATAAAATCTACGAATTATTACAAAAATGATTTTTAATACTATTTAGGCTATCTTAGTCACAATTTTTATTGAAATTTTTAATCTATTCAACGTTGAAACAAAAAATTGAGATATTGTTTCTGTGGACCGTGGACCCTATACATAGGCTTGGGAATATTTCGCTAAATTTTGCGTTAAAATTTCGCAAATTAAAATTTTTTTCGCAAATTTTGCAAAAATTTGCAGATCATTTCGCAAATTTCGCAGCCTTTAGTTTTTATTGAATGGCAGTCTAAAACAGTGCCTGTCATGGGAACGGGTCACACCCGGGTGTTTGGGTGCAGGAACGGGAACGGGTATCATATGGGTGCAAAATGTTTTCACCCAAAAGTGTGGGTACAGGTTTGGGAACCAACCTTCCCCATTATAGTATGTGGGAACAGGAACCCATATGGGAACGGGTGCAATAAAGGCTGAATGGGATCTGTACCCAACAGGAACGGGAACGGTATGCTCAAAAACCCGTTTCTGCTCATGCGTACCCGTGTACAGAGCAATCTTGCGAGCGTAACGATAATTACATGATTGATTTGTTTTGGTGTGGTTTGACCGACTATTTTTGTGTCATTGTTGTAGTTTAGAGGCAAACGCTCTTTGTTTGAACAGATCATCCCACGTCGAATGATGAAATGTGACAATAAAAATTAATTATATGCGTTTTGTTGTGCTTAGCAGTTGTAAGGTGACTTAAAAATTACAAAATTAATTACCTAAGTAAAATGAAATATAACAAATAGAATGAGTGGAATTGTGTGTATCCATTGTTAGCAAAAATTGAAACAATAAGTATATATGTATAATGTATAACTTTTATCCTTGAATATATGAACTTCCGTTTCGGGTACGGGAACGGGTTCCAGGGTTTTGGGTACGGGTTTGGGTGCACCCAAAATTAATTTTTGGGAACAGGAACGGGAACGGGTTTGGGTGCTATAATTTTAAAAATTTCGAGTCTGGGTGCGGTACTTTTGTTCACAAGATTCCGGGTGCAATTTGGGAATTGGGTTCTGCCTTGTACCCAAACCCGAACTATGGGAACGGGAATGTGAACGGGGACGGCTTTTCTGTTCCCATGACAGGCACTGGTCTAAAAGAAGTATCTTAAATATTATAGAAAATTCCGGTACACCGAATCGCTGAAATTGTAATAATTACTTAATCATTGTTGTCATCCGAATGGTGTGGGTGAACTGTTGAATCCTGAATTACCACTCGCATATGAAAGTCAACATTTTCTTCGGTAAGTTTTAGGCGCTGGGGAACAAGAAGCTTTTTTAAATAAGAAAAGCTTGTCTCAAATGGAGCGCTACTGGGTACGGAAATTACTTTTAGTGCCAACTCCACCAAATACGGTATGTCTCGAGAGAATTTCAGCCAAAATTCCATAACGTCTATTTCAGCCGACTAAAATTCTCCATTTCACTCAGTGTACGGTATTGAACCAAATCTTCTAATGGAATTGGCCTGATCTAAACTTTTGAAAGCGACGATTAAACGCCCTTGCAAATATTTTCCGGGAAAAACCAAGGATCCAGAATTTGAGCGTCTTCCCAGAGTTTATTTTTTGGGTGTATTTTGTTGGTATAAAGCGACAATTATCAGTTGTAATTATCAGTCCACTTTCCGGAAACTGCTGCAAACTTTTTAATCTGGATTTTAATTGGATTTTTTAATCTGTTTGTATTTTCATTTCTATTAGTTCCTTATATTGTTCAAGTATTTACTACAAGCTGGCAGAAATGCATCACTTAAATTTGAAACGTTATTTAAAGAATTTACTGCATTAAAAGTTGGCTCCACGAAAATTATTGTGTAAAAACAATACGATAAATCATAGGATTTAAATATGTGAAGAAATGCAAACTCGAAAGGACGGGGCACGTTTCTACAGCATGAGTGCCAGTTGTTCGTTGAATAGACATACCACCAAATTTAATAATACAAATTTCAAAATATTGCTGATCTATGTAAAATATTTTACAAGATTCAGGATTTTGTAATGCGAATTAATATTTCGCACTTAACCTTCCCATTTCGCAAATTTCGAATTTTTCGCAAATTTCACAATTTTTTTTTTCATTTTTGGATTCTACCGATATCTGGGGTTTAGTTTCACCCCCATGGGAGTACCGTAACTAATCGTTTTTAGAATTTCGCATTTTTCGCAAAATCCCAAGCCTACCTATACATATGTAATCCCATAGTTTGTAATACTCGATTGCTGATGAACTTCGATTAGAAATATAGTTTTGGAAATTGCATATATCAATGTAAGTTGTAAGTGTATGTAGTTATGTAATTATGTGTAATATTGTGTATGGGCAAAGTAGTCGTGGGAAGTTACTCCGCTACTCTAGAAATGACTCGGCGTATGAATGTTGAAGTTGGTCACTCTATTGTTCTTGGTAATGATAAGGGAAATGAGTGGTATAAATGAATGGTTGGTGCATTTTTAAAAGGTTGGCACTCTAGATATAGTTATTATGTGTTAGTATAACAATAAAAGTCAGAAAAAATACCCTAGAATAAATCAATTTAGTTGTTGCGTGTCACTGATAATTCTGATTCTACAACTTTGTTTTGCACACAATAAAATAAGTCAAGAGAAAACTTAAAACTAGTTTCCTAATTTTTTTCTTAATTTTTGTAATAGTGAGAAGTGAGACCCAGCAGTTACCAAAATTCAATTGTTATTTGTAAAACAAGGAATAAAAGAATTATTGTACAAATATGATGCCCCTTTCTCATCATTGGCCTTTTGAGGTTCAGCACCTTCAATTCGGTAGGTTGGATCAGTGATGTAATCTTTATTACTGAGAATGGTATAAGCTACAGTTTCACATCTTCTGCTAGTTTCATTTGTATCTTGACAATGAATTTCTTACTTTCAGTTCTGAATCTTTTAGGCGTCCTGCCATTAGCAATCTGACAGAGTGATGATAACGGTTAGTTCTCAAACTTTCACCTACAGGTTTGGCAAGAATGTGTCCTAATTTTTTAAACTAGTTGCATTGTGTTCCATCATCATCATCATCAAGACAATCACTTTCAAATTAGTATAAATGATGTACGATTAATATCCAAAATTTACCCTCAAAATCTTAGTGAATATTGTTACGTAGGAATAAAATAAGCATAATAAATTGCACATCAAGCACATTCCAAATAAGCCTACGTGATCAAAAGTACACTGTAAGCTTGAATCACACATCTAAAGTTGATCAGCAGGATGTTGCGTCAGCGGATTTATTGACCATCAGATCTAGTTCATTCCAACTCACAATCAGCATCAACAGAATGTAACAATATCACTCTGGAGATTACTTTTTTCCCAGATTTAGCGAATAAAGCACGTAATACGTATGGTCAGAGATCTCAAATTTCGAAAAATCAGGAGTTCAATAAGGGATGTGCTTTCGGTTTAGGAATAACTTGAACCTCAATTAGTCTCAATTTTAATTACTGCAAACAATAATAGTCGATACAAAGTACTAGGTTCAAAATGTTACAAATCAATTAAGGAACTTGGAAAAGGAATACAAACACCCCAAAGTAAACTAAGGTAGTGTATGATTAAAAATACGTGGTAATGTCAAATGATAAAATAAAAATGATCAGAGTAAAGATTTGGAAATGTGGAAAGAAAATGCTCCAGGAAATTGAGGTCCGAATAGGGTGAAGGCGGGAGCAGAAGTGCTCCCAGAGCTACGATCTCGGAGCCTTTTTTAGGCTGAGGTTTTTTTCTGAGAAAACATTGCAATCAAATAATTATGAATAAAGTGTATTTTCTTATACATTGATATAGCGCTTAAATTAGGTTAGAATACATATGAGATAGAGCATGTAAATTAGTATATGCATAGTTGACAAAAATAGTTGCATATTAAGAGTTTATCTTGACCGGTAGTTGAACTCACTAGTTAGATTATGGGGTTAAAGGAAAAAATAATTAGAATAATGTCCAGGTATTTTAGAAACGTTAGGATAAAATGCTGACATTGGTAGTTACGTTTAGCAGCCCCAGGTGAGCAACCAACGTTGGCAATGTATTCAAACGCAAACGTAAAAGATTACAAACAAGTTAAAAAAGGGTATGCTATTCTATGTGAAGGGAGCTGGACTCCCAGATAAAAAAAATACAAATATAGTTTAGGCTAATGCAGCCTGAACACATTCGGAAGCGCCTAATAATTTTAACCAAAAAAATCGCTGATGCAAAACTTCTAAGAGAAAACAAATGATACTGACAGAAATAGTTACTGGAATGTTTTGAATCATACCAAGATAAATTAAGTACGTTCACTGAATATTCTATGAACTAGTTGTTTTCCTTTCTCGTGCGATTGTCTAGTAGTATTCAATTCAATCCCACGATTTGCGTCCCACGTCTATAGACGTTTAAATTGAAAGATTTAGTCGCCATGTTCGCACTAATGTTTAATTGTCCATCCATTTTTTCATGACTATCTTGTTAATACTCATTCGTGGGATATCTTATGGGCTTTCCGGATAGCTATCCGATAGGTCACTGATTTGAGAAGTCGACTCGATCTGAGCCTTAGGCAAAGGCAGCAAGGTTAGGAGAAATTGTCCTAACAATAAGAGCGAAACTGAATAAGACTAGAAGAAGGGAGAATTTCTTATTGCCCCGTTTTTTCATGGCAGAACAGGCGGCTGTAAAAATATTTCATATTTTATAAAATATGAACACCCCAAATCAAACATTGTGTTTGCAGGACCCAGTGCTGACTCTATATTGTATAGAACTTGGATCTTCGCTAAAAGGAAAAACTTTACTACAGCAAGCACTATCAAGTTACTGTCGTCGCACTTTGTTTGCGACATTAAAATCAAGAAATTGGGTTTTAGCTCGACGATAACAACTTTTGCATGGGAAGGGAGGTTCAATTAATGTCCTCTTGATGGCATAAATTTTTTCCGGGGATATAAGTCTATGTTAATAACCATGTGGGGACTGAGTTGGGGGTACGGTGTGCGCTCTCTTCCCCGCCGTGGTTCAGCCACAAAATAGGTGTGTGAGCTAACCCCCAGTTAGTGAATTTTATCACTACGAAGAGATACTATGAATCGTGATATTAAATGTTTAAATCTAGCCTACTCTTACGGGTGGTCCCTGCTGGTTATTTTTATAATTTTTCAATAAATGTCAATTTCAAAGCCCACGGCTGGATCTTTTTTAGTAAAACTTTTTGGTTAAACTTAAACGATGTTACGGAATTTTTGAACAAAGGGCGGAAGTCCTTTGCTTCACTTTGCTACACTGATTGTCAGGTGCATAGAAGCACCTGGAATTTGAAAATTCATGAGGAAGCAATGCATCTTAACTGTTTCGGAACTAGAAAAGGAACTGTTACGAGTGCATGTACAAGTCCTTTGAGTTACGTTGCTTGTGTAGTTCGGGAAGTTTGCCAGTGCTCATCCGGAGAATTATACAAGAAGCTACATAATGTTTTGCTACTGCTATTCACAATTCACATGTACTATCGCACTTGACTCTCCCGGTCCCGCATGGAAGCAAGCAGTGCGGTTCATCACTCGAGCTTTTCTTGTCGTGTAATGAGGAGCCAACAAGTTGCCCCGTTGCCAAAAACCTGAGAAATGCTAGGATAAAAATAAACGGGATAATATTAGTGTTTGAATGGTGGTTAGTGCAGCCGTTACGTTTAAAATGAGAAGCTGAAGTTGTATAGAAGTGAAAATGGACGCTCATGGAGAAACCAGACCTAGAAATCGCAGACACTCCAATCGCAAAAATAAAGGTAAGGTCTTATTAATTTCAATTTTTCCATCTTCTGTCTCATTGTAAACTGACAAATTTTGAGTTTTGAGCCTCTTTCCCCCTAAAGATTTGGGTCCATTGTCTTTGCTCTGCCCTGTATTTGCTTCATAAATATAATGTATAATGTTTTAGAGGCAAGAAATGTAGAGTTTCAAGAGGCCGAGGTTCCTAGGGACAAAATTATTGAAGAGGATGATGCCGGTGATGATAATTGGAATAACTACCACGGTAAATCTTGTTCCAGTATTTCTCTTTCATTGCAACCAGGTTGAAACTTTTTTCCATTTAATTGAAGGCTATTTCCTGAGCAACCAAGAAAGTTTCAATCCAGATTTGAGATATAAGTTTTGCAATTTGATATGTACGATGCTTGTTATTGTGGTGTAATAAATTGGAATAATAATAGTGGAAGAGGAAAGCGGGGCCAGCTTGACCTACAAGATACTCTTCTTTGTTCTTCTACTACTACTGGGAGGATTGGCAACTCTTGTTTTAATCGACAATAACAACAGTTCTGGTTCAGTTACCCAAGTCAATCCAAGCGAAGGTCATATACAATCTGAGGTGGAGGAAAGTTACATTGCGTCGTCATGGTTAGATTGGCTAACGCGTAAGTCTGTTGCCTTAACATAATTATCTGTACAATATGTAGGTCATGATCGGAAGTATTCATCCAGTCATGTCTTTTACCTTCCAACATCCTTTCAATTCAATACACTTTCATAAATTCCTATCCGAGTCGGGTATTTTCTCAACTCAAAAAAAGTTTCAACTCAAGCTATTTCCATCTCTACATTTGATACATAATTATTATGAAATCAAAGCAATATTCAGTATGTCTTTAGAAGGGAAATACAAAGTTCTAATCAATACCATCATTAATCTGTATTAGTACTTTCATCCAACAACTGTTTTCTTATATCATCACACTCAAGCTGAATTGGGAATTCCTTTTACCTTTTCACGCTTGAAGGGCATGGAATTACAAAAATTGACACATTTGCTAATGTAATAATAATTACATTCTTCTGAAATGGCAGCTAGTGTTTAATGATGCGAGTACAGTGTGAATCCAAACGATTCCCACCCCTCGTCCACAGAAGAAGCTACCGTAGAATATATTTAATTCTACTGTGATTTAGCAAATCTTTTACAAATGTTTTAGGTCTTGTTTTAAGTTGTTTATTCCAACTTCCAAATTATTTTCCAAATATGTTTAGACGCTTTTTGATACATTTACTTACTTCAAATATATTTACTCTTTAAAGTAATTCATAAACCTGGTCTCACGTCGTCAGTTCCGAAGACCGTATTTTTTGGCGTGGGAAGATAATGTTAGCTTTAAATAAGTCCACTTTAAGGAGTTGTGAGGCCGGAGAGTTTTTTATTTCGAAAGAGACGAGGGCAACTGTAGAACGTGCCAAGTTTCATGGGAAAGGAACCACTGACAAAAAATTATCCACTCTCTATGATATGAATTGCATGCTAATTAACATCAGTTATTATCATAATTAACTAATTAATTGCAGTAATGTACTTATTTATTATAGTTATATTCTTATAACTATTCTTGTTATTATTGTATATAATATTACAGCTGTGGCAATTCTTATGACGGTCATAGAAATTCGTTACCTTTTTAATGGTTCCCATTATTATTTTCTCGTGAAACATGGGACGTTGTACATTTACCTCTGTATCTTTCGAAAACAACATTTGGTTCCTGATAATGAGGTTTTCCAATTTTAAAAAAACCTCTGGCCTCACAACTTCTTTACTACAAAAAGATTTCAAAATTGAATCGTTATTTTTTGAATTGAGTATTGTTTTACCGGTGCCTTCTATTATGGGATAGAGGGCAATCGTTCTTGACATTCTGTTCATTCAGCTTCCATTCAAATTTTCAAAATTGCTACATTGCATAACTGATTTATCCAAGAACAATAACAAGGATAATTAACAGAAACAAGTAGACCCTATTTCATCAACTTTACAATCAAAATTATAAATAGTGAGTGACAAATTATAAGTTATGGATCTAAGTATTATTTTGAAATGAGTAAGTTTTCAGCATGAAAAGAAGCTGGAGTAACCACAGATAGGAAAATAGAAAGTGTAGAAAATGACTTATAGGAAGCATTAGTTGAAAGTTTCTAAGATTTAATGAAGGGGTGGCGGAAGTAATCTTTTCATGGGAGTAAAATGATTCTAGCAATACAGGACTAAACAACATACCTCATGGGTGGGTGATTGAGCCCCCATTTATTTCCCAGGATAAGAAACATCCTGTGGATGTTTCCAATGAAAATGCTTTACTTTAGTTTTTATTTGCTCGCGTGTGCTAGTTTTTATCACTTTAGCTTGCATGAACAGAGGGACGTACATCATTTGTTCCCTCCATTTGCTCCGTTGTGTGCTATGCTAGATATGGTACGGGAAATGATTTGAACCACACTGCAGAACGAAACTTAAAGGACTTTTTCGATTACATGAATTGCTAATTTTTGGACTGCTCAATTACATGTTAATGTTTAAATGTGTTTCAATTATTTCAGTATTACATTTTTAGAACATCCCAATTTATTTGTTTTTCTGTTGGAAAGAACTCAAAGTACAACTAAAATTGACACTGAGTCGAGTAGGAATTGTTCTGAGATTAACACTAATTTTATAGGAAATCGTTCAAAGATTACCTACTTGTCTTAACAGTAACTTTGACTAGAACAGGAATTGAAATTATTTTATGATCAGGGTCATCTTGACTGTACCATGGCATGCACAGCTTATAGCTACACTTTATCACTTTATATTTGCATTTTTAAGATCAGTGTCAAAATAGTGGAATCGTTTAGCATTTGAGTCTGGTACGTATTTCTCGTAGGAGGGTCGATTTTAGACAATATACAGGGTTCTCAATAACATTTGGGCCCCTGGGTTATCCAAGATCTAACCAGACAGTTGTAGGAAGTATTTTCTTCTTCCAACAATAATAATTACAAAAACTATGGCCGTGAAGGAACAAAAAATTTGAAATCAATTTTGCAAGTCGTTCAACCTCTTCAGCAATCCAAAATTTATCCAGTCTTCGTAGATATGACCACAGAAGCTTCTCCAATCCATCAGTATCATGTTTCACGTCTTTTAGCACCAGAACAGTCGCTTCGTGTAAATCCCTCAATTTTTCATCGTTGTTGTTGCAGAATGAAATTCTGAATAAGAAAATACTACCAAAAACTTTGTACCATAGTAAGTTTTTGGAAAACCAAGGGACGCGAAGGTTATTTAGTATCCTGTATATTCCAACTTACACAAATAGTTTCGTGCAACTTAAAAGTCTAAGATATCAGGTTTACCAGCTCATTTTTATTTTTTTATAAATCTTGGTTGGAAAAGCAAATATACAGATAGTGCGTGAATTACCGCTGTGAAAGGACATGTCCTGGAAACGAGTAGTAGATGACGGTTTGCTTCTGCTGTGCTATGTGATCAAATAGTAGGGTGATAAAGCAAGCCAAAGATCAGACACAATAATTATGACTTGGGTTTTATAATCTTAAGTAATCATTTAGAATGCTTATGCTTTTAACGTAAACAATGGTGTCAAAATTTGTTTTAGATGAGGATGCGGATGATCATGGCTTAGTAGAGGAGCATGACGAAGAAGCACATGAGTTTATTGACGACCACGACGAGGATCATGAAGACCAGGAAGAGGTTCATGAAGACCAGGAAGAGGTTCGTGAGGACCAGGAAGAGGATCATGAAGACCAGGACGAGGATGATGAAGACCGCGACCAGGAGACTCGAGAAGAAGTGGAAAAGCCAGAGCTGCCTGTCGAGGAAACGCAGTCACGATCAGAAGCAATGCCAAACGATCGGAGTGAAAATGTCGACACTGAAAGCGACGCCTTTGACTCGAGAAGAATGGATGAGGATGGCTTGGAGGGAGGTGACGCAGAGGATAACGAACAGCTACCTCCATTCACTCTTTCCGAGAGAATACATTGGAAGGAAGTGGAGGAAGAGAGAACATTATTCACTGAAGGAGTGACGGAGGAAGAAGGAGTTGATGAAACCAACTTTGCTCAACATTTGGATGAAGATATTTCTAGAAATCCACTCGAGGAATCAAGCGATGCTGATGAAAGCAAATTTTCAGACACTCGTGATGAGCTTGATGACACAATGGACGCTGATTTCAATGAAATTACTGAAGACGTTGTTCAGCCTGATTTGCCTAACCAAAATGAAGATGAAATAATCGATGATTTGGAAAAAGAATTCATGTAATCTTCAACCGTGTCCGTTCATCCAAGGCCATAGTTGGGAAAATCTTGCTATTGAATGCAGTCGCTAATTGTTACCGTTTATATAAAAGTTATTTCTTCTGTGTGATCGGTAATTGTTGCGTCATGATTAATAAATCCTATTCTTAATATCACCATTGATTTTCAGACTCTTTAGGACTCTCAGGCAAGTATTCAAGACTAGCACGTCATAAAATAAGTTTAAACAAAATAAAGATGTCGAGAAACCAAAAAATTCAACTTTACAGTAGCAAAGAAGGGAGAAGCTACGGGATCCTTCCCCACATTTTTACCTATTTATTCTGCGATATTCGTCTCTAGCAATAAAGAATAAATTTAAGGGTCAAGTAAAAGATTGGCCGCCCTTAAACCTAAGCTGTTAATGCAGACGTTCACGTTAGGTTAGTTCAAACCGAAATGGAGTTTTAAAAAACGAATGATGAAAAACGAGGCGATACTCCTTTCCAAACTGAACTAACTCAAACCCCATTGTCCGAAGCGCCTATCAGAATGAAACAGGCCCTGAAATTGCATTATCAGCAGATATTTTAAAAGGGACAGGAGAAAGAATATGTCCCGGGTACAGAATTTAACCAGTGGAACGGGGACGGATACCCAAGAAGGGTTTTACCTCTTGGGGTTAGATGAATTTTGTTATCCTTGACATTAATTCCTCATCCTTACCCCAAAGGTCTAACCTCTCCCTCGACCCTTAAGTTTGTCCTTGATCGTTGGGACGGGAATCGTAGATCGTTCTGTCCCAGCCGAAATAATATGGTGGGTGGTCGGTCCTTCATATCTTGTACCAAATAAATAATATATAAATACGTAAGAAGGTTATTTCAAAAGTACCTGGACGTAGCATGTCGGACCAAATTAAAACATGACGTGCCCCTTCTTATGAAACTAGTAAAATCTCTGTGCTTCACAGGAACAAGTACTTGAGAATTGTGGGAGTGTACAAACTTAAAATGTTAAAACGTACTTTAAATGTCTATAGATTCCATATGAAGCCCTGTGGAGAAGGCTTAATGTAAGCCTATATCTTGCTTACTGGTAAAAGAGTATAGCGCGGAGTTTTAATCCAGCGGACGGCAAGAGCTCCATAATAATAAAGAAATAATAAAGGATGGCTACCGAGAGTACAGATACGTCAATAAAACATTAGTTTTGAGCTAATAACATTGTATTCTCCGCGATTCTGGATGTACCACAATGTTCACAGAAAAAGTTAAATTTTTAAAGCTCCTTCGAATAATCTTTACTTTGTTTAAAAATTATTTTATTTAAAAACTGTTTTCATACGTTCATAGCATCGTCATTTCATTCATGCACTTCGGAACAGCGTACAGGGGACATCCTTCATGCTAGAATATATCATGAAGGGCTACTAATATCTACTCACTTTTCAGTAATAAAATAATTTGTAATAAAGAATTTTTTAGGAAATGCTTTTATAAACCATGTAAAACAGACAAAATATATCAAAAATGGCTGTAAATTCATTAACTTCCAGAAAATCAACATCTCTACCTATGAATGATTACTGTTAAGGAAAATGCAGAAACACAAGACTGCATTCATACACAAATATAATCACTGTGGATACAGTACAGCGTAGCAAGAAACGGTTTACTCTCCCCAGTTATAATAAGTTCGTGAAATGAAGGATGATAACAAACTGATTCTCATGTTTGATGACGACTGGGCTAGGGTCCAAAAATTGTGAAAAAATGAAACGTTATTTATTTATACCCCTTGGGGTTTTGGTTTTGGTTGAAAGTAGAGCGCGGAATCGACTATTATTTTTTGTAGTTAATACGCATTTTGAATTAATGGTAGTAATTAGGTCCATTTTTTTATAGCAAAGTTCAAATTCAAACTGACATAGTTACGGACGGAGAGTTTTAGGAAAATGATTAAGCACCCCGTACAGAATACGTACAGTGTCCCTAAGGTACCTTTATCTACCCAAGTCATTTGTGCAGAGCTAATGCTCGAAAGCCACTCTTTTAATACCTGGGGTAACTGCCCCAGATGTCTATAATAATTACTACTTTGATAAAGCCCTACTGGCCAACCCAAAATTGGGGCATTTCCAAACGCCATTCAAAATATGGAATGTTTATATTAAAAATTTGGGCATTCTTAGCCTGCCAAATAGAAAGTACATGCATCATAAATATCTCGAGATTTTCTTTATATTGAATGATGAGTTCTATCAGCACTCCTTAAAACTTCAATCTTGGAGTTAATTCTTTCCTTCCTGCGGTCCTTCATTCAGCATTGTTTGCCACTTCTCTCGAGAAAAGAACGTTTCATGTCCAAATGAGGAGATGCCTCAAAAGTCATGAATTGGAACAATATAAAAATATTTGCAAGAATATTTAAACGGACTGTAAACATGTGAAGGGATTTGCTTTAAGTGATCTTTGCATTTTACCATGCTCATGGTGAGATATACTGATACGTTTTACCAGTACTTTTACCATTGAAAACAGCTTATGAACGTGAAATAATGAAATGAAATGTAGTTCAATTTCAATACGTATTGTCTTTATTAACGTCTTATTTGTTTCATGGAAGCGCGTAGTTAGTCATTTTAATCATGGTTACCATTATTATTGTTATAGTTATTATTGTAATTACCACAAAGTTGTAGTTGTAATGATTATGGTTGCAGTTAGGACTATATACTAGCGTTTACCTCTCCTGACTGAATTTAAACTCGTAATACGTACAATGGAAATGTTTAAGCGCTCTGTAAAGTTTGAAGCAACTCCGGGTGAAACAAACATCATTTCTTATTACTTTCTCTTTTTTGGGAATCAAATTTCTTGGGAATTATTTGTCGTAAGTTCAACTCACAAGTCTACTTGTGCGCTCATCATGACAGAGGGTAGTAGTCGTCACAAATTGAATCCCACTTCCGTAGTTACAGAAAATGAGCTTCATGAGCACTAGCGTTAAATGCTTGGAAACAAAGTATTTGCGGGATGTTTAGTCAAGTGTGATACCGTAGTGCCATTTATTGTCAGACTTCTTTTCAGAGCGCCTTGTATTGTCTAAAATATTGGAATACAAACTTCATTCAATTTATTAAAGCCTATATTTTTTTCAATAATAACGTGTATATTGTCTCGATTAATTAGGTTATTGTCGTTTTCAGACTTGACATTCTTCGTCTTAATTTCACTTAAATTGTCAACTAACTGTAAGGTCTACGCTTATTTCCTTTCTTGGTACTGAAA
Source organism: Allacma fusca (assembly GCA_947179485.1). NCBI lineage: Eukaryota > Metazoa > Arthropoda > Collembola > Symphypleona > Sminthuridae > Allacma > Allacma fusca. Next base: position 52,119,399 of record OX359249.1, on the reverse strand, counting down.
TTGGGAAACACAACTCTAGTGGTTTTGATTGTGAGTTCACCTTTACCCAAATTTAGCTTGGAGAGGGGCTATATAGTTGGCACGACCCAATTTTATTGTTAGTCGGTTGGAGAAGGACAGGAGTTAAAATGCATGGTTCGTCAAATATGATGAATTGAACCACAAAACGCTCCCAACACGAAAAGTACTCAGTTTCGTCAACTTAAAATACCAATAGTTCAAGTTGGCGTTCATTAGTTCACTTTCGGATTTAACTACAAAAGCGGTGGTGTTAGCTCTCTAATTAATCCCTCCTCCTACTAACAAGAATAAATTTTGGTTGGACGATAGTTATGGTGTATTTTTTTCCATAAATAATGTGGGTTGAAAATGCGTACACGCTATTACAGTACAGCTGAAGCTGATTGGCCTCAAGAAATAACACGCCGTACCTTCACCGTGCTACAGCACTTAAATAAGCTATTTAAGCCAACTATTCATACCACATTACCTCACCAATACTAATAATTGTAAATAGCATTTCGTTGTTCAATCTGCATTTTTTTTAACCCCCCAGACGAGCTATCATGGTCACCGCAATGAAAGGCTCAGCGCAAATGGTTCAGTGCAAAAATGTGTTTGAGCGGATTTTGGGAGTAAATTGTCAATGACAGGGAAAGTTAGGAATTATTTCCAGTACTCTGAAAGGTTTAAGTGGAACAAATGTCTTTCTTCGTCCATTTTGAAGACAAGCAGTGACAAAATATTTAAACTTCACAGCCTTATTCTAGTATTGTAGTCATACTTAGAATTATTTGTAAATAATTTCCAGTTTCGTATTTGACATTCCAGAAAACAAGGAATGCAATTGTCTTAGTTCGGGGCACTTGTTTGCTTGTGTGCTATTTGAGGAGGAAGGGGTGGAGACGTCAGACGGCGGTACCTCTCAGGGGTCGGAAAGGTATTGGATTGATCAGGTGTGTATTGACATGATAAGCTTTTTGCAAATGTGCATTGTATTGATGGGTCGGTGCACCTGCGTTGAAATTCAGATGAATCGATGTATTGCGCGTGATTCGACTCAGAGGGTTGGGCTGGCTGTAGGCGGTGTCGTTGACGATGATAGGATGCAATGCTGCCATCGTGATCGAATGTTGCTCCATTTCCTCTAATTCAACCCCCCGTGTCTCGGGCACCACACAACAAACGAAGAATAACCCAGCGATAGAAACCGCCGAATAAATCCAGAAGGCGCCATACAAACCTATGTGGTTATTTATGTCTACGTAAGTTTTCACCGCAGCAAAAGCACAAGCGTAACTGAAAGATGTCGACAAGGCTCCACCGAAATTCCTGCAACAAAAACACTATTCATTACTCAACGCATTTTACCAATTCTCCTAATTATTCCATGCCGTTTGTAAACAGCCTGGTAGTCCGTAAGTCTGTAATCGCGGGTAAACGCATTTAGCTCCGCGCTTCCCAACCCCTTCTGCAGTATCCGTCCAAATCTCAAAACCCATTTGGTAGTATCCGCCCTCAATTTTTAAACTCATTCTATGATTTCATTTGGACTTTGTCAAGCAGGAAACCTGACACATCGTTTCGGACGTTCACGTTAAATTAGTTCAGGCTGGACTGCCAAAGTGGCCATCGCCGTTATCTGGAGGGTGTCATGTTAAACGAACCCTTTACTTGTTGTAAATATATTGACTCTATATATTGGGTAATTATTGAAGTATGGGGTCCACTTAACATTTTGCCCCCTTTATTTTATTATGGTTTAATTAATTACTCCCTTTTGTTTGCTGAAATTGGATAAACGTTTCTTAGTACTAGCACCCTCACACACACCCATTTGACATTTTAACCTGAAAAATTATTCTCGGGAGAAGAAAAAAGGCTTGTGACACCCTGCAGATAACGGCGATGGCCACTTTGGCAGTCCAGCCTGAACTAATTTAACGTGAACGTCCGAAACGATGTGTCAGGTTTCCTGCTTGACAAAGTCCAAATGAAATCATAGAACGAGTTTAAAAATTGAGGGCGGATACTATCAAATTGGTTTTGAAAGTGAGGTCCTAATTAATTACGGTACAGGGTTCACTTAAAGTTTTGACCCCTTCGTATTATATAAAAAAATAATAAAAATAATTCCAGAAGGGAAAATCTCAAATTGAAGTGATTCTTTTTTTGCTACCAGGGATTTTGAAAATCGTTGAGATCCTCCATGCAAGGACAAAATATTCAGCAGGAAAATTCAGAAGTGATCTTCCAGGGAGATTCACAAAAATCCGACCGTTCACTAAAATGAAGAAATGGGATGTATACAGAACTGACTGATTGAATTCTGGGTTGGGGTTAAAATTAAAAAATGTTACCCCAAAAATTCATGCGTTAATTGGAGTTTACAGGTGGAATTTAATAGCTGAATTGGTCAAAATGATGAAGAAATGGGGAGGTTTATTTTGACGAATCCCTCGGGAACACCATGGTCATAACCATGCTAGTTATAATCACATATAGCTTTTTAATATTATTGTATGCCATTTACATATTATTAGGGTACATCGATTTGAAAATGCCCGGCATTTTGGGCATTTTCATTTCACGGCGAATAGGCACAATAGGACAAAGTGGGCAAGGGAATTTTGGCCATTTTTGTTCGAGGGCAGTTGGGCATTTTGGGCAGAAGCGTAGAATAAAATAGCACAATTTTTACAATTTTGCAGTCGATTTGAAAATGGCTTTGCAATTTTGGAGGAAAATACCTTCCCAGATATTTTCATTGTTGTGGTTTTGGCTTATGTAACGACGTAAAATGAACTTCCTCCATCCTGGAAATATGCATATACTCCTACACATGTATTTATATTGCTGAAGGGCGATCAGAGATGTTTTGTATTCAAATTTGAACGTCTACACACAAAAACTAGGAAATAATATTTGGGGGACCTGTGTGGAGGATGTGCACTGGTTTTTACTCGAGCCATTTGTCCAGTAATTAGCATTGATTATATTTTTATTCTGTATATCAATCATGCTATGATTGAAATTGATGTTCATATGCGAGATAAATTAATTAAGACATAACTACCTCATGTCTTTGAAATTAAATTGATTAACTTTAACCAGAAATTCACATTTGTGACTTTTCCTTCGCTGCGCTCCTATACATTTGGAAATTCTGAATCTAAACTAGTGATCCGACTTTAGCGCCGTGAAAATGCCCAAAATGCCAAAATGGGGGCATTTTTAAAAGCTGCCCATATCCAATTTTGGGCATTTTCAATCCACATACCCTACATATTATTACAACTTCCCTCATGGGACCTCAAGAATTTCTCAAGAATTTGATAGTCAACGTAAGAGACTATCTTTGAAAAATCTGGGCTGGTCCAATCTAACCAGATTTGAATTATTCAATGATTCCATTCCCGAGATACGTTATTTTCTGAGGCAAAATCTCTGGAAGGAATATACTGAACCATGCGTAGGATATGTGGTACATTTAAATATATTCTGCATGAAGTATCTACATATATAAAAACATGATTTAACAATAAATAGATTGAAACTCACCGATATTCAAGAGGGAAAAGCTCACCGACCTAAAAAATATTGTCGCACATAATTGAGGAACGCACAACAACATTGATAAAGTAATAGAAATATTATCATAACTTATTTACAAAATGAAGATTCCGGTCTGGTCCACTCGTGGTCTGCTTGTATGATTTTTAACTGTGAGTGCCTATCATATTATTAAATGTAACCCACGGTCAGATGAACAGTCTCCGGTTCTCATTCTAATTACCAGTTTACCAGTAATAGGTAATACAAACATGTGTACTACTATAATTACTTGTTGAAATGAAATGCAAACCCTGTTGCCTTTAATAACTAATGACATTGGTCTTAAATACTATAAATGTAATTAGCATGTAATTCTCAACCGTTCTGCATAAACAAGTTTTTGACTTCTGCTAAATTCTGCTAAATGGAATCATATAATATATTACATATAAATATATGGACTTCAATCTTTTTGATTCTGTGTTTCGCTCAAATGTGTTATGTAATTATAGCAGCATTTTGTTAAATTATAAGCGGACTTTTAAGGTCTTAAAAATGAATTTTCATAATCCCGTCAAATAACTACTTTGTTTTATACAGTACTGATAGGAGGTGAAAAACTGAAATGATCTGTCTTAAATAAATTATAATATTTACATATATTTACAACTTCCTGTCTTCCCATAAAATCACACACATGGTCTTGCATTTAGTCAAATTCTACTCCTTTTGACCATTCCGGCTACAAATTGTACGCAGGTTAATTAATATAATTTTATAAAATCTAGAAACCTGATTACCGCAAAATTATAAAACTCGTAACTTGACAATGAAGAGAGTACTCCCTCACCATACTTAGCCTTTGCACTAGAAGTGTTATAAATTATGTGAATCCATGCATCAAGCAAGTTTTTTTCATTCGGATTTTTTTGTAGATTTCGTGAGTAGTTTCGAAATGGTTAAAAATCGAATATAGTTATTTAAGTACAGTTAATTACAATTAGCTAACTGCAAAACGGTGATTAGCAATACAGTTCTGATAATTAGTCTATAAGGGGCAAAGCAAAGAATACAAGCAATACGTACAGCATGTACATCTGGCAGAGTAACTATTGTGGTGAGTAGAATAGAATAATAATTTAAATTACGCGTAGTATTTTCTTTGACATCTTGGTTCAATATTCAGAAAACTGCAAACAACTGCCCTCCGTTTAGGTAACTCTTACAGGTTTTTGCTACTAATCCTTAACGAACTTGATCGACCAGACCGGGTATTACTAAATCTTACCATAAGCCAGGAAATAGGTCCAATGCCTATGGAGAAGAACAATGTAAAGAAGAGAACACAGGTGAGAGGTATCCAGTCTAAAGACGGACCAAATCCCACTTGTGATGGTGGCAACGACTCTTCCATCCAATTATACAATCCAAAGCCAAAGAAACTTCCTGAAATGAAAAGATTTGACAATGTGAGAAGTGGGAGTCGTCCAGCGGTGTCTATCAGCAGTCCTGAAGTCATTGAGCCAAGCAACTGAAGAAATACGACAACTATTGCAGCACCATGTGGGTTTAAGGATCTTCCAAAAACCTGCAGGAAACGTAATAAATTCACAAGCATCAGAATTGCTCCTGAAAAATTCTAAGCAGTCTTTCTCAAACCATAATATTATTAAAAATAAACATGTGTATACATATGTTCTTAGAAAATCTCGTTGTCTTCATACATTGCAAATTATTATATGTAGTTTCTCTGTTACTGTTACTATAACGTTTATGGAGCACTTCATGAAGTAGTCACCGTGATTAATACCTCATTCGAACCAATGTCCTTACCTCGAATCAGATTTGAATATAGCTATAAAGCAGCTAAAGATTTTATCTCCAATTTTTAACAAATTGAGATGTTGATTTTTAACGTGCAGGTCACATTGATTATAAACTTCAAGCAGAACTGGAATGTCGGGTTCTGTCTCCCACTTCGACTCTTCGCCTCTTTTATTCATTTGAAAAAATAATAGTACAGTTGTACTAAAATTTGACCACATTATCCTTCTGTTATTTTCTAACCACATCAACAAGTGTGGGGTATATTAGCCCATTTATTCCCATAAATCTTTTTAATTAACCGTTTTTATAGCTGTTTGCTCCCTTTTGGGTTGCCGGTGTCAGCATATTTCGTCCCTGTTTCTTCCGATTGTGCTGTCCTCTACACTCATTTCTCATTTCGTTTCATAAAAACTATATTTTAATGTAATAATTCCAACTTTTCGTAAAATACTTTTTAAAAGTCACCAAGTATCCCTACCATATGATTATAATCACCCCTTTTATTTGAATTGACGTAAATGCCTACTCCACCAATTTTAAAATTAAATAAATTTTTACAAATTGTTATTCAGTCTTAGAAGTCTGTTTTCTCTATCCGTAACCGTTCTTCCCTATCATTTTACATTCCTAACCAACTGTGGTGTTACGGGGAAAGTGCCTCTCTTACAATTAGCAAGAGAATATCCAGTAACTTCGTAGTTAGGCCTTTGTGAGAAAGAACTGTGTATCTGCTTTTGCACTAGTGTTTCTGAACGGTCCAAAAACATGGACTCGAACCGACTCGTTTTCCCGAACCGAAAAAAATCCCTTTGCTGTTCCCGAAACCGGAACCGATATGTTCGAGTCCGGGACATTTTTGCCTTCCCGGAACCGATCCGGAAAATAAAATCGGTTCCCGGACCGGTTCCCGTTCCTTCCCGAACAGGCAGAAAATGCATAGGATTCATTTTCATGGAAGTCAAAATTGTGTCGCGTTTTCAAATTATAGTTGGCAAATGCTTGGCAAATGCATGTTTTGCGTTTTCATCCAAAAAGGCAGCTTTAACAAACGCTTCCCGAAAACTTTCGGTTTTGATTTTTGTACCCGAAACCGGACCGAAAGTAACGGTTCTTTAAACCGTTGACCCGAAACCGGACCGAAATTTAACGGTTCTTTAAATCGTTGACCCGAAACCGTACCGGAACCGAAACCGAACCGGAACCTCGGGAATTCCCGATACCGAACAGAAATACTATTTTGCACAGGGGTCGGATTTTTGTAGGAAGACGGGAAGATTCTTCCCGGGGAAAAAATATTTCTGGCAGGGAAAATCTCAAAGGGAATGGATTCTATTTTGCGAACAGGGATTTTAAAATTCGTTGATGTTCTTTATGGCAGGGATTTTCAAATTTATTGGCCTGTTTCAGGGAAATTTGTGAGGCAAACAGGGATTTTTAGATTGGTTGACCTTATTTGACAGGGATTTGACGTCTTGAAGGGAAATTATTTTTACCAACAGGGATTTTGAAAATCCTTGACCTTTTTTCAGCAGGGATTTATGGAATCGTTGAGGACCTTTCTCCAGGGACATTTGATTCAACAGGGAAATTCAAAAATGATCTTCCAGGGAGATTTACAAAAATCCTACCCCGGCTTTTGCATAGCCTTCTATATTCCTCAAAAACTATTTTATTTTTACTTATTCTCACCTCCTTCATTTAAATCAATTGCACGAATCCTCCATTTAACCTTTATTTCATCACTATATGTTGTCCACGTAATTCCCCAACAAATTTGGCAATCCAGCAAATAATTTCAATGAATGTTTGCAACGACTTGTTCAACCAAATATTCTCGAGTTTATGGAATAAATTAAGTTTGCTGAGAAAGTGAATTATTGATGTCATTTTTACATGGACGGTTTGGTGTTCAATTTATTCGAAAATACGTGTTTAAAGAAAATTTCAGTATCATAGTAACTTTTTAAAGCAAAACTAAATGTCTCAGAACCTAAAATTGCGAGGGAAAGTTCTAGTTTATTCAAGTTATTTATTTTTATACCAACTCTTTAACGCAATTCAAAAACTTTAGACTCCTATTTCCGATTCCTGAGACAGCAGTTTTTGTCCTAGTAAGTTGATAATACTCAAATGAATCCCCTGAATTTTGCTACAAACACAGCCTTTTGGAAAAAATTTATGAACGCATGACTGACTGTTCATGAAAAAATAGCAAGATCAGACCTTCGTGTTTTTCGCATCTTTGTTACTTCTGCTCCTGAAGCCGAATTTCTTGGATTATAACCTCGCTTCAGGCTATTTCAAGTCATATCCACAATTCTCAACGTAAGAACGTGACATCGCTCCCTGGATGCCCATGAAATTGTCTATAAACTACAGTCAAATTGTTTTGAGAGAATTAAAAAAAGAAGTTCACATTCTGAAAAAACCGACTTTGCATCACATTGTGATCTCAAATATTAACCCAGAATGTAGGAGGTGCATTGCACATAGTTAAGTTAAGAGTATGAAATGGACGAGCAGTCCTGTTCTAAAGTTTAACCCCAAGATGTTCAAACTAGCCTGACTGAGTTTACAGAAAGCAAACACAAAAAGGCCTAGGCAATCCAAAAAAACAATACCCATTAGCTTTTGTGGTAATTGCTATTCGAAAACCAATAGAAGCGTGTTTAAGAGGGAGAGCGACGTTTTAAAAATGTCCTCTCGCCATCATCCAATTACGGTATTCAGAATATTTAGATGGATTGGAGGTACTGAAGACGAAGACGATGCGTAGCGGTTGCATAAGGTCAGACCGACCACACACGTTTGTTCATACTTGGGTCAATGAGGTCATTACAAGAGCTCCTCTGCATCCTACGTAATTACGGAAGGAGCCTTCTACCCTTAGAAACTGTCAATGGCGGTTTTGATGCTTATTCGATGTGAGAGTTGCAAGGCATATGCACTTAAAATTAGTTAAAGACTGTTCTTTGTCCTTAACGTGGTTTGTACACTACTATTTGCTTCAGTACTAAAATACATCACTCGGTTTCACACTCACGTCTTCCAGAACCTTAGAGCAAAACAATATGGATAGTTTTTGAACAATTTGTACTGTCAAAAAAAAAACAAACCAAAGCTTAAATTGTTTTACTTTTGGTTACTTTCGAAGGGAACAAAGTCCCTTAGGAAGTAGATTTTGCAAGTACGCATGTAGTACTGCTCACACGTGAATTTTCTACCAGTAATGTTCTTACAATTAGTTGAGCAGGACTGGTTTACACTGGCATGCATTCCTTTGTACGTTTCAGCTATTGCCACCTAGAGCAGCGAGTGACGTCATGGACGAAGCTAAATGATAGAGCGACTAATTGTAAGCTCCAAGCATTGTTTTCATAGTCTGTTTAACACATGGAGCGGGGTATTAGAAATGTTGATACATACGATTAATAATAATTTTGGTATAGTTTACCTTCTTGAAGATAGGAACGGCGTAAAAGGAGAAAACTGTGACTCCCGAGAATTTTTGGAAAAACATGAGACCACATGTGATGAAGAGCTGGCGAATTAACTGACTCGAGCATCTAGGAATGAAACCTTTCTTCTTAGACAAAATGTTGCTTCTTAAAGTCTCCATTTCTGATGATACGTCCTCCCCACGTGAGCGTAGCCATGCCAAGGACCTCCACGCCTCTTCTTCTCTTCCATGGTAAAGCAAGAAACTGGGCGTTTCAGGAATGGGCAGAATGGCAAGGAAAAGGAGGATGGGAGCACTCGCAGCCACAGTGGCCAGTTGACGCCAATCTAAGAATGCTCCCAGAGCAAACGATGAAAGAGTTCCCAAATGTCCAGACATTTTCAACACAGCACTGAGGCAACCCCTAATTTCAGGATGTGAGATCTCGCTCACATAAACCTGCAATCATGTGTACACACATCAATTACATATGTCATTATATACCACTTACGCACAACGCAAATTTAATTGGCACATTGTCTCTTCCCAATCAAAGATAAAACAACAGCCATATTTGGGTGGGGTATTGTCCCCTCCCTTTTTCCCAGGGAAGCATTCCTACTTAATTAAACTTATTGTTGCGAATTCCTTCAATTTTTATGATAGTTCTGCTGTTATTCCATTTATTTTGGTGTCGAAAGAAAATGCTTCGTTTTAAATTCTGTTTACTCAACATGCCTATTTGACTTTTAACGGGTTCGTCTTTCATTTACTCCCTGTTAAGATCTTGTAAGGGAATCACCTGTGAAAGTTTGAATCACTTAGAATTTATTGAGTATTTCAAGTATTCAATTACAACATCATGTAAATAATACGGGAAAAGGGTGGGAGGTGGCGTTGATTCAGCGCTTAGTGTTCTGACAACAAGTGAACCAAATAAAATCTAAAAATATTTTTTATGTCAAACGGACCACTAAAAGTGAAATCCAGGAGGATAAGATCCTTAACATTGTACGTTATCAGGTTTCCTATCATCTTCGGGATGGGTCATTGATGTTGGGTGCAACACATCTCCAGTTGCTTTAGGCACTTCAGATAGATAATATACAAACTTTAGACAATATTATTGTCTGCATATCTTTGAGCCTCCGATAAAGTCAGTACTAACTGATTGGCTTGTTTTATTTTTATTTTATTTGTTTTATTACAGAGTAGACTCTTGGTCCAATTTAGTTCTATTTGTAATTAGTTCCAAAGTATTTCAATTCCAGAGATTTTGAGAGTCGCCCTCTCTACTCTGATTTCGGATTTGAGGATCAAACATTTGCATTGAAACTGACCAAGTGAATCATTATTTATCCACACAGTTCATTCGCCCTTAAGGGTCTGGCAGTTTGAACAATTGTTAATGCGACCACATCTTGCATATTATGATAACGTTTCAAATCCACCCTCCTTTAATAATTTCAATTCTGACAGAATTTCTCCAACTTTGCCTGATTCTTAATGCAAACAATTCTCATCATACGTCTCTGTCAATGACGTCTATGAATAAGTATCAACCAATTATTTCTTTAATAATCGCTTTAAAAATGGTTACAGCCTTGGGATTAAACTAAAAGTAGCAGAATGCGGATGAAGTAGCAGTGCTTTCCTTTAGGGCGTAAAAGTAAATTTCGCAGGCCGCAAGCAAAATGCTACAAACCTCTGATATCCAATATTCAAACGGATCAGGCACGCTTTTAAAGTTTTTTAAAACTAGAAAAGTAATTTAGTGGATAACCAAAGAATACCCATTTAAAGTAATGTCATATATGTAATTAAAATATCCACATGAAATAGGAATAATAATGCTGTTAACATATTTTTAAAAAGTGGGAATACATAGGTGGGAATTGGAAATGCCCTGCTGTAGAAACAGGGAGTAATTCATATAGAAATAGATTTTGAAAGAACTTACTTGTGTTGCTAATAGCGTAATGGCAGAGCAGAAGCCTCCAATAAAAGATGTGCTATACATTAACTCAATTCGGTGAGCAAAGACTGTGAGAAGCCACGACCCGGAAAATGGAAGTGCGACAATCAAAAGTGACATTTTCCGACCCAACTGCAGCATGACTCCTCCGAACAAACAACCAAACATTGCACCAAGCAGAGAGAGACTTGCAACCCATGACCCTTCCTGTAGTACAAATGAGCAACAAGCAAATACTTAATCATCAGTAAACACTCATCTTTGACTAATATTATTTCTACTCAATTTCACTCCCTCCGTGTAAAACTTAGAAAGTTAAACTAATAAAAGTTAATAGCTTTCATTAAACTAAATATTTCTATTCTGTTGCATTAAATTATAGCTACAACTATTGTGCAGTGTCTGTGGGCAAATACTGAATTTGTGTAATTACACATAGTAGTGCTGGGCATGTGGTTTAATCCAAGATTTCTGGTCTGGACTGATCCAAGCGTATGACCATTCTATATCGTCTGTTCCACATACTCGAACCAAAGAAAATGGTCCAGCTGATTTTATGGACCAGACTATGTCAGTCACAGTCCAAAAGCCAGTTCTACTGTAGCTTCCTTGACTCTAATTTTGGTGTCGCTAGGAGCTGCGTCTCCAAACAATTTAGCGCAACAACCAGCATGTTATAATTTTTTTTAACAAACTCTAAATCTGACTTACCGACGCTAGAACTGGCGCCTTTAGAAAGATGATTAGAATGACCAATGTATCAACTCACTCGCCCTACTCGTAAGGGTTTCCGCTTCGACATATCGACAAAATACTTTAATTGTGAAACTACAATATTGCATACTTTCCTATGCATATACATTTGGTAGAATTTGGCTGGCGTGAATTTCGCAATACAATTATATAGTATGTTTATAATAATATAGCAAGATTTAGAGCTAAATGTCGAGGAGGTACAAGCTGAATTCGATTTAAAAACAAAACCAAACCAGAAAAAATAGCTAGAGAAGTCAGAGAGCGTCAATATAATGAGGGATGTTCCCATCTGTCAAAAGGGTTAAGTGTGGAAACCTTTTAGGAAAGTACAGAACTCCCTGATTCTTGATAATCATGGTTTGACCAATACGGTATGGGTCTGCTCCATGAAAATATCTTGCAACTCTGGTCCGGTGTGAACTCTAATAGACTAATAGAAGACTTTCGGAAATTGTTTAAATTGTCGATGAGCTAAGTAAATAAATATAGTAATGCTAATTAAACGTGAATTATCTAGGATCATCTACAATCAGTTGTATCACTCAAACAAGTTTCGTAACCGAAATTGCCTGATTAATAGTAAACAAAGTTTAAATACTTTACTGTGTCATTTGGCAAGTACCAGTGTGGTACCAGTTGTAAATAAAATTTTACTAGTAATAATAAAGTTATGTAAACGTGTTTCATGTCCTTTTTCTCTCCCAGTCCATATAAAAAACGAAAATGACGCGATTTTATCTTCTCCGAGCAAATTCTTTTCCAGAATATTTACAATTTGTTTCAATGATCTAGGTCAAGAATTGCGGTCACAATCGTAAACAACATGAAGATGGATCGAAATTTTCTAAGAACTTCAAACAAATTGTTTCTCAAACGTCTATTGATTCTAGTTGTATACATTTGTAGAGCTTTGCAGAAAGCTATCCGATAGGTTTTAAGAATTGTGTTCATGAACCGTGTAAACAAAGCAAGGTTAAATTCAGAAAGATAAGTTTGTATTTACCTTCAAAGGAATTAATTTATGTTCAATATCATCTCCATGTAAGTCAAAAATTCGGGTCTACGGGCCTAGACCCCCCCCCCCCGAAACTATTAACCGAAATGATTTTTAATGCTTGCAGACTTTTTACAAAGCATCTTCGTTATATTTTTAGCACATTTGAATTTTTGTTGTGCTTTTTCTTTGTGTGAGCAAAATAGCAGTTTGGTAAATTACTTGGAAATAATACAAATTCTAAGATATTAACATATCACATGGTTGCACATAGAAAAGTTAGGTTTCTTTAGTAAAAAGAAATATACGAGCTGCGGCTCTGGGTCACCCTATGTCAAAGCAACTGGCTCAAATGTACATAGGTTTTTTTTCCTTCTCCCTTTATGGGTGTTCTGTACGCTTCGTTTTTATTAGGTACTCTCAAAATATAGTTTTTTGCGTTGTTTTCAAAGACGTCAGTTGTAGCGTTCGTCCAGTGAGTCCAGTCACAATATATAAGAGTTTGCCAGAAAAATTCTATAAAAATACATACTTGACATTGGAACTGGCTTTAACAATACATATAAGTATAGAAGACTATCGTTCTATCACGGATGCTAGAATTAGCACCAGTTTTGATTCAAAAGTTAAAATCTCCAAAAAGAGCGATAAAGACGCCAGATTGACTTTTGTGCTCCCATTGCATGTGAATAGGGAATTATTTGGAGCAAAATATGCACAAATGAACATTTATTCCTGGTGTTATATTATTATCTATATAGCTTAATAAACTCCTTGGGTTAGTGTTTTCTACTCTTGGGTACGCTTTTGAAAAGAACCTGTGCGAAAATTCGAGTTCATCGAGTTCATTTCAAATGGTCTAAACTTTACCAAACTTAGACCGAACCTACTTTTACGGGCTTTAAAGTTTGATAAAAAAACTTCGAGAGAGAATCAGAACAACGCTACACTTAATTCCTTTAGCCTCAAAATGAACGACTTCTCATAAGGATGCGTGTCCTCGGATTAGTACATGTGCTCATATTAAGAGTGATGTGAGGAGATGTGATTTTTGCGAAAAATATTGCAAAACATTGTTAGAATTAAGTTTATATAATGTTCAGGAATAGTTGACTTTAAAATGAGCAGTGAAAAATAATTTATTATTTCATTAAATCTAGCAGCAAAAAGGAGACAATTTATGCTGGAATACCTGTAAGATAAAAGCTTGTGGTGGGATCACCGGCTTAAGAGCATATTTCGACAGAAAAGCTTACAAATTCAATGAATTAAACAAATTTTATATCTGTTTGAAGCATTCAAAAATCAAAGTAGTAATGGCAAAACTACATGAGTGGGTCTAGCTGTGGTGTATCTATCATAAAGCTCGTGTTATTTTTACTCCCCATTAATTGAAGTAAAGCTGCTAAAGCTTACTGAAGCGGAAAGACCGATTTTCACAATGCAGTGAATTCAGGTCCCGAAAAGAAATTTATCGTGTAAACCTGCCCGCACCGGTAACTTGGGATTTGTACATATATAATTTCAGGGAAAAAACCTATCCGCAATAGGTTTACCTTGGAGACTCTAGCGTGATCGCATACGCACTATTTTGCAGGTGCACCAGTCTCTACTCCATGTCCAGGATAAATAAAACCGACTGCTCCACCACCTCAGTCAATATAAGGGTAATTGGAAAAATTATTGAATACCGTTATGATTTTTCGAATCTTTCTTCTGATTTTATAAAATTTCTTTAATCGTGACGTCAATTCAAATTCAAAAGGTCACGTCATTCAATTCATTGTTTTGCATCATACCAAGGTAAAACTAACTCACTGAATATCCTAACTTGAATATGAAAGAAGATTTGTTTTTCCCCTTCTTTGTGGGATTGAGTTGAATGGCAGACGGCTTTTGGACTATAAGATTTAAATTAATTTGAAAAAAAATCCTGTGTAATATTATAAATAGTTAACAAAAGGTATAGATAAAGAGCTGTTCGCTCACTTTCCGTAATATGAATAAATACATGGCATATTGGTACTAATATTTATTTATCCACCAATTTATAAATAAATATTTATTGTGACCCAAGATCAACTGATGTAGATCAACTTGGAAACGTACATAGTTGAATTAGCAATGTGAGATAGTTCACGCGAAAATATTTAGGTTACGATATAAAACATGTAGATCAATACTGAATCAATATTGCGTAGAACTTGGATCTTGGATACAAGTGTAAATACTACAGGAAATATTTTTAGGTTACGGTAGTAGCACTGTTTTTGCGATATGCAGAACCAAAATTCTGGTTTTAATTCTACCATGGCGCCCACCTCCAGTTTTGCATACATTAGGGGTAGTTCAGTTTCTGTCCTATTGATGACATGAATTTTACCTGGGGTGAAAAGTCTATGCTTGTACTCCTCTGGGGTTTGAATTGGAGGTACGGAGTCCCCCCTATTTCCGTGGTTAAGCCACTGGAACCAATGACAGGAGAGATAATTCAAATGTTTGGAAATGGTATATTAGATAATAAATAAGAATCCTATTGTCTTTGAATGAGATTGGGTCATCCGTTGGACCTCAGAAAATTAAATGTGACATATAAGCACAAGCAAATAATTACGTAAGTACTTATGCAAACGGCTTATTGGCTCAGATATATAAACCCCTTTAATGCTTATTAGTTAACTCTTATTTGTATGCATGTGCATAAACGTTAGGGTATTTACTAGATTGTGCTGTTACATCACATTTGACCCTTCGCTCCTTATAGTGACTAACAATAAGCACCTAGTGTTTATTGTTGGTTACTAGAAAAAAGTAATTTTAATTGACCATTTGAAATAATGAGTCTAGGATCAGTTCTAAGACAAAAATCGAATTCAATTTTCTCTAAGTTGATTACAGGCCAAGCTGGACTCCCATGAATGTTTCATTATGAAATCTCTCGTATCCAATAATAATTAAAAGAATAAATGTCAGCCCGGAATATTTTGACCCTCTGTTGAGTTTCAATATTTTTGATATCAACCCCTGTGCTGATTACATAAAGTAATTTTTTTGGGTTGGTTTGTTAAAAATGTAAAAATACAGATTTCAATATTTCGCACATACCCCTCAATTGATTCACATTTTCTCAGGTGAAGTATTTGTTTAAGATACGTACTTAATTAATTAATTCGCCTATCGGTGTCATTTAACCTCTTGTATCCAAAGTAGGGGAAATGATCTTTAATAATTATAGTAGTAATAATATTAAACTCATTACGTAATAAAACAATAGAAGTAAACTGTTCCCACGAAAGGTGTGTGTCTGGCGATCACAAACTGTTCACACTTGAAGACCAGAAACCTTGTTAGCTGTGTAAACCGGTGCTTTGTCTTATTTGGGACTCATCAGTACGGGAATAATAATTATATTAATCAATCACCCAACTTGAGAATTGTGGGCATAACTCCCAAAACAAATGCCAAGGCTGAGAAAATTCAGTTTTAGGAGTGAAAGTGAGAAAGGTACGAAAACAGAAAAGGACGAATTTTTGTCCCTGTGACTCTTTCATGGCCGGAAGGGGGTTCACGAAATTACTTCGAAAGGTTTCTCGTTCCAAATTTCATAGGGATTCATTTTTGAACCTAAGATCATCTTCCTAATTGTAAGTCATGTATTGCGCCCTTGAGAACTTCAAATGTGAGGCAGTGAAATACATTAAAGTTTTTTTTATTTCGGAGATTATACTCATATAAGGAAAAATATTCTATTATTATAGGTCCAATATAGGGAGTGGGCACTGGAATAATCCTGTGTCATTTTACTAGCTCGAGTTAATGCGCCTTCATAATTATCCGGCCTCAAATCTTCAGTGTAAAAAACTCTTATTCAAAAATAATTTGTAAGAAATGCCATACCATTCGTGAAATATTTTCAATATCAAAAATTTACCATTTTCCACATCTTTCTCACTTTCACTCCTGAAGGTCTGAAATTGAATTTCCTCAAACATGGTGCCTGTTTTTGTTTTAGTAATTTTCAGAATTCTCAACTTTGGGACATGCTTAATAGCTCAATGAAAAGCGAATAAAGGGGTCAGAGGTGAGGAAGTACTGTATTATTTCCCTCCAGACGTGACTTCGTGATCATTTATGTTTACTCCCATTCACTCGTCAGTCAGCCTCCCTTCTGTGGTTCTTATTGGCAAGGCTGGTATGCTGAAACCCAGAATTTTGGATTACACCCTTAGGTTCCTTCTGATTTTCTTTGCTTTCTCAGAGAATTAGTCACAAAAACCTAATGATGTTAAATATGAAAGAATTTTCCGTGATTTAGGAATAAAGTATGTAGTGTAATTATATTACGGGAGGGATTTAGGGATTGAGAAAAACACAATGGTGGTCTTTTAGCCCTGATAACTCCGGAAGTACACTTGCTAAAGTAAGTTGGTAAGTAAAATAGTCGGGGATTCGTGATCTACCCAGGGAGTGTGGAATGTAGCTAGTACATTTAATTTCTGAACAGGTAAAAATAGGAATGAAGTAAGATTTGCTGGAAAAGTGATAGAATGGAGCTTACCTGTGCTGAAACAGGAAAAGTATTTCGAGACTCCTGGAGGGAGGCCAAGGCTGGGCTGCTGTATCCCTTCCCTAAGCCTGCCGCAAAAGGGCCCAAACTGACGGCCAGTGTAGCCAAAACCTTAAGGACAAGAATACGTCACTTATACTGGGATTACATGGGGAAAGCTTGTGGCTTAGGCGTAAAGTTGGAAGTGAGTTGTTAGGATGGATTAAGCGTGGAGCATTAGCTTTTAAATGAGCTGTTCAAGGGATCTAGAAGTCTAGACAGCAGGGTAATTGGATCAATTGAAATCTTTCGAATCCTCAATGGAGTCCCTAAATATTGTCTAAAACATGTTTTAGGGATGGATTAGTGTGGAATGAGCACTAATGACGGAACCTGAACTGGTTTTACCTGCGTGAAATGCCGAGGGATTTTGCTACGGATGACCGATAAGAAATTAGGCATTTTTTGCTTTCACTCATCTCATCGTGAATTTGTTCTCGTGACTGAGCCCATAGAATTAATTGATTGGGACTGATGATCCTCGCTCTGATGGACTCTTGTGGGGGGAGCGTGAAGTTTTCATGGATGGATGTAGTGCTGGAATGAAGGTGAAGGAGCGGATGAGTGGGAGACTTTGTCTGGGGGTTGATTTGGGTGGTGACGTTGGCGGGTTGGCGGGTTGGCGGGTGGTTGGCGTGGAAGGGGTGGAAGTGGAGTTGCCGGTTAATGTGTGACGATGCGTGTGGGGATGGTTGGGACGCGAGTGGAGTTGGCGGGTAAAAGGATGAGATTGTGACTAAGGTTGTGCATTAAGGCTGACGATGCTGCAGGGGTAGGGCTACCGCAGAGCAGAGATGGATTTATTGATTTCGACCTGTTCCTCCACAAGTCTATAGAGAAGTACGTGCAGGACTTGAGCAACCAGGACGCTTGTCTCAACTCCTTCTCCTCAAATCCTATTTCCAAGCAACACTAACAAATAACTGGAATAATCATGTGGAATTATGTGTGAGGACGCCTGGGGTAAAGCACTCACCACTCCTGCTCCTCCAATCTGATCACCGCAATGAGAAAATGTCCTGAATAGGGACTGCTCTGAAATCCATTTCGTGGAAATGCACTTGGAAAATGACAAGTAGAGTGTACAGAGACTGAGTGAAGAGATTCACTTGGCCGAGTAGTCCCAGGCTTGGAGTGATTACGTTTTTTCTTCCAGGTACAGGTGGCAGTTTTTATTAAACAGATGCTGGGCAGAAATGAAACTTGATGTGGTCAAATGTCGAAGAATTTGGCGGAGTTATGAGTGTGAGATTATATTTAAATATTTGGCGAGTTGTTCCATTTTGCGGAAATGAGGAGGGAAAGTTTTGATGGAGAGCGAGTGAGGAGAGAGGTGGGAATGGAGTTGGAAAAGACTGACTTCAAATGCGGGTTTCCAAGCTTGGGATTGAGGTGTAGCGTGTGCGTGTTGTGTCTGCCTGAGCAGTCCTCTCATCGTCAGTAGTTATACAAAGTTGGCGTTCGCTCGCTTTTTTGGAAAATGGGCGTTCGCTCGCATTTTGGAAAATCAATAAAATTGATTAAATGCATGGAGGTGGAAGAGTTGTGTGTGCAATGAGGTTGCATGGGAAAGCTTGCAAAAGTCCCGTAAGCTCATGAGGGTGCATATAGATACTTACATACATATGTATGTATATATGTACAGAACGTGGGATTACGTACTGTACAGCAGAATTCGTTGGAGCCGTCCACTGTCCTCTAAAAGTCATTTTTACGTTAGGGCTGAGACAAAGGGATGAATGAGCACAAAGGGTTGCTCTTGTTTCATTAAGGATTTGAGCGGGCGTCTGTGGATTGTTAGCAGCAAAATTATAGTAAGCGGGGCGGGAAATTGTTGGCGGAAAAAAAAATTTGTGAGCAGGAAATTGCTGGCGGAAATATTTATGGTTAGCATGGAGTGAAACCACTGGCGGAAATAATAATTATTGCTAGCACCACGTTAAATTGTCAAGGGAAAATTTTATTGTAAGCGGGTGGGAAATTGCATGCGAATAAATGTTGAGATGGCGGGGAGTTTTATATTTAGTGGATGGGAAACATGTGGGTATACCCCCATTATTTTAAATCGTGTTTATAGAGTACACAGTACACACCCTCCAATTTTATCTGAAGCATATTTTTTAATCCGAAAAATAACGAGCCAGGGATTCAAAATTTTGAAAAACCAATTTCGGGGTAAGTTAGGACTGTCGAGAAACTGTAATAATTTTTGACTGGGATATTGCATCTCCGTAATTATTTCCTCATTTGAAATGTATTTATTCGCTCGGCAAAGTAGAAATCGACATTTCGAAATCACAGTGACCTTGACCTGTGACCCGGTGTCGGGTTTTGTAACCAGGTCAGGCCCAAACCCCTCTCTGGAAGTGTTTTGGCCGGGTTCGGACCGTAAATACAAATAGAGAGCGGGGTTGGAACGGGCAAGTCATATTTAGAGTGGAAAAGATTATTTTATAGAGAAGTAAGATATCCACTTTTGGAAAAGCATCACACCCGAAACGCCAGTCAGTTGCTCTTTGCATGTTAGCCATTCCAGCCACATCCATTCCTAATAAATTTTAAAAGTTTTCCGTATTAAAGATGTTGCGTGGTTTCCTATTAATTGACTTACAAATTTTCATTTATCATCAAGGGGAAAACTAAAGTTGAGACGGGATTCAGAAAATGAATGATGGTTGTTAATAGTTTCGAGCTATGAGAGGACATTAACCGGGGTTTCAGCGGGTTCGGGTTTCGGGATATATGCAGCAGGGTTTTTAACGGGTTCGGGTTCACCAGCAACCCGGTTCCAAATGGTACGGGCGGGGAAAAACACTTTTATGCCTCGTCGGGACAGGGCCTATGAAACTACCCAATGGCGTTACGGGTCGGGTTGGAATTAGTTGTCCCGGGTCTACCAAAATCTCCATTTTGGTAGAATTAAAGGGAAGAAGAATGTTCAATTCGTGTTGAAAATTTATAAAATACAGATTTCGTACTATTGCAATAACTTGTCTTGGATGTCAAATTTCGGGCTTTACTAGTTGAAAGTTCGGGCTAGTTTTGATACTACAGGTCGTGAAATTTGATTGAACCTCATTTTTTGAAAATTATCTTCATAGGGTAAACCCGCCAATTTTCGAATATTTGGTTTAACAGGGAGTACTCTCACTTTTTCGAGATTTTTTGGTTAGGGTAGAACCGCTACTAATTACTCTAAAAACAACGCCACGACAGCCAACACATAAATAGCTACCACATGGAAGGTTCTCAATGTCTTTGACTGTTTTTCTGAATTTCAAAATTCAATAATTCGTTTACGTTCATATTAGGTTTAACTTGAGAAACTAAGGAACTGAAAGCGTAATATTCTGCAATTATGCATGAGTGTGTCGTAGGTGTTCAATTTACATGTCAATTTGAAATTATAGGTTACTAAGACGTTCTCACAATCAGTTAAGAATAGTATTAAAATGAGTACAGCGTCACTACGTTTTTTAGATAAGTGGCGTTGCTTTTCGTCATTTCAAGAGTTTTTATCTTTTTCAATAACATATTGTTAATTCTATTGACAGCCTCTACCAGAAAACTTGTTTTCAACTTTTGAGGGCGCAAAAGCAACTTCTCATTTTTAGATTTTTCTGCTATTAATCTATTTCAAACTTTTGGACTTGTGCAGATTTTTCTTATAATTAGCCTAGTGCCAGAAAGATTCCTATGATGTCCAGAAAGACATAATAATATCATCTACCTATAGGTAGAGAACTTTTATCTTAATATTCCTGGCGCAGTAAAAATCATGTTCCTTAAGATAGCAAGTACTTTTTACTCCTTTGTTTAATAGCTACTGGTTTATACATAAATGCAATAAATTGTATTCTCACTGAACTTTCTATTCTGTCAACAATAATAATTAAATTAGGTTTTAAGTAATGTTCTGTAATAACAAAAATTACGTAAAACCAGAATTTATTCTACAGAAAAAATACTGACCTTTTTATTATTTGCAATTTGTGAAAGACCAATCACTAAAATCATTCTCTTCAGGTACAACTTTTAGTACTATAATGTTTAACCTCAAATAATTTTTTATTTTGGTTAAAGTTTCTAAAATTTACTGTGAAAATGTTTAAAAAAATTGCTGAATTATTTTTTTAATTAGTAAGCCATAGCTTACAGTATAACTATGACAATAGGGAATCAGTCTTAAGGAAAACTAGTTTTTAAGCGGCGATACCTTAAATATCCCAGTATGAAATTTGTATAGTCAATTGTCAAGTTCTAGTTATTGAAAGCATCTCCCTGCAAAATTTCATGTAGGTACGATTACCGGACGCCCTCAAAAAGCCCGCAATGCCTGATCAATGGTTATCCTACAACTTAAATTCCCTATTTGCCTTCTATTTTTGTTCATTTTCGCTAAGGGCTCTGCCTTAAGTGTTACACGAACGCAAAAATTCCTGACGATTCGACTTGATCTCCCACTGACTAGTGGAATTACATCGAGCTGTTCCAGAGATATCAGGGAAAGTCACTTTTTGAGGTATGGGTGAAAGCATAGCTTTTTTAGGGATTTGGGACAGACCTGGGCGCATAACCTTTAAATGTAACTTCTGAAAAAATGGCTTTATAGGATATTCCCCAACTTTAAAAAATTATTTGTATAGAGGAACTTTTGTGCTGTAATACGTGTCTATGGGCGTTCCATAGAAAGTGTATCAATATGCCCTTGGCAGTGTATAGACATGTTGATACAAGCCTTTGGATCTGCCTTGTTTAAACTACCGTTGATTCTAATATCTCGTTACATCAACGTGACCTGTGTTGTCTCTACAATGCACAATTTAATCCTGTCGTACATAATCTACATAAATTTGCAGTTAAATTTGAAAATTGAGTTTTTCGTACTAAAAATTAACGATTTTGCAGATCACTAACTTAGGTAAGTACAACATAATGTATATATCGTCGCTGAAGAGGCAAAATGGAATACATGCATTTTCGATTAAAATCAAAATGGTCTACATGCAGTTTTACTAAATGCAAAATGGAATAGATGCATCAAGTTTTAAAAGCAATGTGGTCTACTTACAATTTCGTCTAAAAGCAAAATGGTCTACATACAATTTCGCTTTAAAGCAGAATTGCCATTATGAAAGTATACACGCATGTAGACCATTTTGCTTTTAGTGAAAACTACATGTAGTTCATTTTGCTTTCAGGAAAGCTTGCAACTATTCCGTTTTGCCTTTAAGGAAAAAGGCATGTAGACCATTTTGCTTCTAGTCGAAATTGCACTTAGTCCATTTTGCCTCTTCAGCGACGATATGTTTTTATGAAGTGCTTTTTCGCGAGTGCAGCACATTGTCTGGAAAAAGATGGAGAAGTAGGTTTTACTGATTTAGTTGTAAATAATTTTAGCAACTACGGCTTCTTTCTACAAGTTTTTACCATTTTCACAATCAGATACGTTCTCTTGTAAGAGATTAAATTGTGTAAACTGAAAACTCACGTAAAGTTTCGGATATTGATTATTTTAGATTAGAGTTTTGGATTGTTGATTGCGTAAAATTCTCCTTGCATACAAGTGTAGACCTAGCGTTTAATTTATTTAGCCCTGCGAATTAATGCTTCAGGGAAGACCATCCAAGATGTTTCCTTCGATGCGACTTCACTGATATAGGTACTTAATAATAACAGCCAGACTCAATGTAATTTACATCCACGTCCCCATTAACAGAATTGCAGGAATCAATTGAAGCCAATGGGATAACGTAAAATTTTAAATTTCTGCATCATATAATAATAATAACCCACATATGCGTTTTTGTCCATATAACGAGCATGCGGACCTTTTATTTGACTTCTTATTATCATCAAATTCTCCAATATGCGGTACCAAAGCGTTATCCCGCTGCTCTTTTAATTTTCCACTCTTTTTTTTACCACTTGTTTTTCCTCGATGCCGTGTTTTCGCGTATTAGATGACCATATGTTTACAAGGGTAATTCTTCCGGGTCAACCACTCCCACATTCTCACTTTTGACACACATATTTGTGCTTGTGCCATTTCCTGACAACACAATAAATATCCAGAAAAGATCAGAGCAAATTATTTTATTATTATACATAATATTTATTTATACATACCTTTTTACATACAAGGAGATTGAATTTGAAATGTACACGCAAATACTGCTTGTCAGTGATGGGTAACGTTTATTGGTTAACGTTAATGAATAACGTTATTATCGATAAAATCCGAATAACGGTTATTGAAAAATAACGTTTGACATATTTCAGTTGATTATCAAACACTTAACGACAACCAAAAGCTCGGGACAGCAAATAAAGTAAACCGAATCATATTAACGTTATTATCCGTTATTCAAAATCGTGGTCAGTGCCATCTCTTACAACTATATTTAAGTTACGTAGGTCCAGACATCTTAATAAATGTAATTGTAAAACATCTATATTATTACGTTTTGGAAGCTTGAATTTATTTCATCGTGACCATAACATCCAAATGTGCTGAAACAAATAACTACATTATTCAGCTAATTGCACGAATTAAAACCAATTTCGGTGTTTTTAAAGTTACTGCAATGAGTAGAGTGTGGTCCTCGAATATTGAAATAATAAATTACAATACTCCTTGTGCTTTATCTACGGGTGTGAAGCGCCGTTCAAGATACCAAAACTGCTTGTATTCAAGGCAAGTCATTATAACATTGGCGAAAAAGCTCTATAAACTAGATGCATTTTTGATTAAACTAATATGATACATATACATTCACTTACAACCAAATACATAGCAACTGTTTCATACGTGCATGTTCAACTTCATTTTACTTTTTTGAAAATTCTATGTGATTAATTTGGATTGCCATTTGCAATTACAAATTGTAAACAAAAATTAGTTGATTTTGGAACAGGCTGTCATTTTACGCTTGGTTAAAAATGGTTGCAGACTATTTTTACCGGTTATTGACAATTCATTTATTCTGAAACTTCTTGCATGGAATCACATTATTGTTTGTTAAAAAAAACTTTTCGGGAATTAATAAAAGCAATTAGTGTGCTACGGATAACCACTAGCCGTGCTTAATGATGCTTTAGGTTCCTGTGAAAAGCTTCCAAAATCCCTTTTTCATCAACCGTATTCATTACCGTTAATATTAACCGTTATTAACCGATTAACACTATTGAATCCAATTGCTAACCATTTATAACCAGAACCGAATTCTTAAAAAACCAATAACGAAAACGAAAACCGAATTTCAACTGTCATTAACTTAGTAGTTAACGAGAGTAGTTAACGTAAACCCAAATTTTCGGTTACCCATCACTGCTGCTAATACATATGCGAAAATATACATATGTACATCTCAACAATAACCAGCACAGAGACACATAAATCTACGTAAAACGCAACATAAAGTAGACCTGGGACCCGGTGACGGGTTTTGTATCGGGACCAGCCCTGAACCCGGCCCGGATCAGGTTTTCGCCAGGTTCGGGTCGTAAATGAAATTAAAGTGGGTTTTGAACGGGTCTGGGTTCGTAATAAGTATGTATTAGCGTGTTCAGGCTGGCGCATTAATTTAGTTTTGTTTACCAGACGGGTGAATCTTAACAAAGCCCGCCCGTAAATTATATAGTGCAAGGTTCCATAAGACGTGTCTCTTGAGCTCTAACGATACGATAACCTTATCATAAGTAATGAAAACGTTATCAGCCAATCAGACTCATTCTACCTGCGTCTCATATTTGCAAAGCAAGCATTGTCACAGTGCATAAGCAAAGCGAATCAAGGAAAGATCACATTCAAAAATCATCGCTACGCGATAATTTGAGTCTTCGCGATAATTTGAGGCTTCGCGTAGGGTGGCATCAGCTACCGCCGTCAAAGTAGCATGAATTTTGAGTTTTTTTTTCGAAATTTAAGAATTTTTTCGAAAAAACAATCGTGTCGATTTCAACTACATATCGTCGGTGAAGAGGCAAAATGATCTAGGTGCATAATCGATTAGAATCAAAATGATCTACATAACTTTTTCCCTAAAGGCAAAATGAACTGGGTGCAAGCCTCTTTAAAAGCAAACTGATCTACATACAATTTTCCTTAAAAGCAAAATGATCTAAGTGCTGGTCAATTTTTTTTTGTGAGAAAAATAGCATCTGTAAGGAGGACACGTGGCTTATAAGGGCTAACCATGACTATGTAATTGACCTAGGGTTGTGGGTTAATATTCTCTGAAGGGTTTGCTATTACTAAGGATCATTCCGGCAACTAAAGTTAATTTCACTTATTGCATCTAATACATTTTTAGTTACTAAAACTGCAACATTCATTTATTTTAAAATCGACGAATTAAAAGACGAATCAAAATCACAGTAAGCTCATGTGTTAGTGTGCACATTGAATTGGTTTTCCCTTTAATAATTCTCAACCTGGAGTTTTTTCAAATCGTATTTTACGATCATCACCATTATCGTAACATTCGGAATCATTTTCAAATGCTAAATCATAATTGACAACATTTTTTTCAATGTTACTGAAAGAAAGAAATGGAGGCATTGGGGAATTAAATGCATATATAAAAGATTTTGAATACCTCTTGGAATACCTCGCATTTTTGTACACCGGCATTAGAATGTGTTTACTTATATTGTTTTTATTATAATTTGTATCTAGATCATTTTGCTTTTAGGAAAAGCTGCATCTAGATCATTTTGCTTTTAAAATTCAATGCAAGTAGATCATTTTGCCTTTAGTGAAACTGCAAGTAGATCATTTTGATTCTAATCGATCATGCACCTAGATCATTTTGCCTCTTCACCGACGATATGCAATAACCATTACCATTTACATAAGCAATATTCACAACAAAATTCATTGAAATACATTTAGTAGTTTTAGAGATAACCGTCCAAAACAGAAGTCCAAAATTTAAATTTTTTTTTCTCAAAAACTATCAACCAAATACGAAATCAGCCTTACTTTTGACACGTAATATCCATAAAAAATTTCATTGAAATCGGACCAGTAGTTTTTGAGTAATCGTGCGGACACATGGACGTACGGACAAGGCTATTTTACTAGGGGCTGACGCCACCCTAAAAAACACTTATTTTCGTTTGAGATCACAGCAAGACATGCAAGAATTTCCAGACGTTGAATAAATCAACTCAAAGGGAACCGAGACAGTTGAACCATTTACTAAAGCTGATATACCACAGCTAACATCAGAAATTTTGGTTGTTTTTGTCAAGGTCCGGGTATCATGCTACCCGGGTACAGCCATGCCGACACATCAGTAAGAACATATTTATATGGAAACCGTGCTACAAAATAAAAAATGCATTCATTTGGTACAAATTTTAAACGCTTGGTCATTCCGGGCATCATGGTGCCCGCTTCGGATGCCGGGGTGACACTTTAGTTACCAAAATAAAATTTGGTATTTCATTTTAAGCACAAAAACATTTTATTTGGGACAAATCGGCATACAAGAACTCTAGTAATGCATTTCTAAATGGCCAAAACCAGGTCGGGTATCCTGCTACCCGATCGGTTTCAAAAAATTAATTAAAGCTATTATGCCAGTAAACAAGTTTGCATCATCTCCGAGCCTCTAAATCCCGTATTTAAGAAATAGCCTGGGGCGTACCACCTCCCTTCATCTCGGGACGTCAATGATACTCAATCCTGCCAGCAGTTGCTCATGACTGGTTACAACGTATTCTAGCTGTCGAAAAATAATTAACCGGGTTTTTGGCGGGTTCGGGCTTTCCACGTTTCCAAAGGGTACGGGTTGGTAAAACAGTTTTACCGCCTGTAGGAACGGGGCGGGCCGATAAAACTTAACCCGATAGTGTAACGGATCGGGCTAGAATAATTCTAAAACCATTATAATAGATAGGTTTTGAATCGGGTTCGGGCGATGGGCCGGATTTTTGTAAATCTCCCTGGAAGATCATTTCTGAATTTTCCTGTTGAATCTTATGTACCTGCAGGGAGGTCAAAATCCGTGCTGAAAAAAGTCAAGGATTTTCAAAATCCCTGTTGGCTAAAACGTTTTCCCTATGCCCTACAAGACGTCAAATCCCTGCCAAACAAGGTCAACCAATGTAAAAATCCGTGTTTGCCTTACAAATTTCTCTGAAACACGTGAACATATTTGAAAATCCCTGTTCGCAAAAAAGAATCCCTTCTCTTTGTGATTTTCCTTGCCAGAAATATTTTCCCTGGGAAGAATCTTCCCGTCTTCCCACAAAAATCCTACCCATGGTTCAGGCCTGAAAATGTTACCGAAATATGGGTCTACTGCAGACTGATCTTATAATACTCCTAATAAACATTTTTAGAATCTTCTTATGTATAGGAATAATAAATATCTGTAGACTTCTAATGTACATTCATTATGACCATTCATACACACATCGTATGTATATTCATAATAATCATCCTTTGACGCGTACGTAAATTCATAATAAACATTTTAGACTTCTTGCGTATAGTCATAATAAACATCTGTAGACTCATGTATATTTATTACGACCACTAATACACAAATTGTATGTATGTATATTCATAATAACCATCCGTTGACATACGTTTCATAAGTATCATTCGTCCGTATTCACATACTTATATTGTTTAAAAGCCATTCATGTACACATAGTATGTATAAATAAAATATATAGTATAATAAATATCCGTTGATCCATCGTATGTATATTCATAAAGAAAAACAGTGCCGTGGTGCCGTCACTGTGTGGTGCCAGTGGTGCCACCCAAGTGACATTGGCACTCCTAGTCGTAGATACGACATCCTAATCAAAACTTACAGATATTGTACTCCTTCCTATTTCACGATGGTTTCCTTTGTTTATCGATTCAATACCAGTTCGCATAAATTGTTTTAAAATGCATTTGAAAAGTTCATCTTAGGACAGTTTGTATTGTTAAGGCCAAATCTCATGATTTCTTCTCGGCAAAAAAGGAAAAATTTCGATTTAAAAAATCAGGGAGTTTGAATGCTTTGCCAGTTAATCTAGTTTTTTTAAAGTACTTCCAGATCGTCGCCTTGAACGATATATTGCACTTATTGTTAGTTCTATGGTAAGTACTTCAAAACACCACAGAGGTGTTTCGATATATTATGTTAGAAATTCCATATATACCACCAGAACACGTAACCCATACACAGGTATATCAAGTGCATATGCACGTACGAGTATAACCAATATGTGCATGCGAGCGGCCGGAGGCGCAATGGTCACCGACCCGAAACACGCGTGTGACACAAATGAAAATGCCCTAGGTTTCATGCCTGCCCTCCTGAAAATGCCCTGAAAATGCCCAAAACGCCCTGAAAATGCCTTACTCTGAAAATGCCCGGCATTTTGGGCATTTTCGGCAGGCATTTTGGGCATATTGGGCATTTTTACAGAAACTTATACAATATGACCATTATTGCTCCTTTAAGGAATATAAGGGAGTTTTTCATAGCATAATCAAACCCATCCAGTGTTAGAAAATGTTAGAAGTACTTTATTTTAAAAAAAGAATTTAATTAGTCTAATTCGTTACTTATGGCCAGTGGTTATTTCAATAATCCTTAAAAAAATTTAAGCCCCAACGGAGTTGCAAACATTCAACGCTGTACATTATTAAAAACTTTTGGATTTGGAAAGAACAATTTGCACAGTGCCAGCATAAATTCCGTATTTTGATAATGGCTTGTAAAGTATAGACAATTTTACACTTTCACTGGATACATAAGATGCGACTGTTATAATATATTTTAAAACCTCCGTAGAAAATTTTGTGTCGACTTTGAAAATTGCATTTAATTAGCCGTAGTAAACCAGTGTAATAATTCTAGGAGTCCAAAATGTAACAATAAATACATTTAGATGCCGTTGAGTTTTGAAACTCACAAACAAAGATATTTTAAATCTTTTAACAACTGTTTTATCTTTTTGTGTTGCATCTTTGTCTGCATATGTTTGTTGTTGAAATCTAAATAATTCCAGACACGGTGTACAAGCGAATTTTTACAATAAAATAAGGAAAATAGAATTATTATTATTTTTCCATAAATAATAATAATTTTTTAACCCTCCTGGAAATATTTTGTTTCTATAATTTTATCATGTAATCCAGTTGAATATTAAAATTATTTGTACATACTTTTTTGTGACTTATTTTGCTAAATTAGCAGGTGGAAAAAGCCATATATTTAAAAAATTGGTGCGAAAATGCCGAAAATGCCCAAAGTGCCATAGATGCCCAAAATGCCATGAAATGAAAATGCCCAAAATGCCCTGGCATTTTGGGCAGGCATAATGCCGAAAATGCCATGGCATTTTCAATTGTGCAACCCTGCACGTAATACATATATGAACGTACGCATACATTTATACTCGTAGCCAACCGGTATGCAGGTCATTATTGTTATCAAATATTGATACAGGGGGACGCTATGATTCTCGTTGCAGTGGATGAATTTGCAAAATGTGTCAAAACTTTTAGATGGGGTTTGGGTGCAGGAACGGGAACGGGTATGATATGGGTGCAAAATGTTTTCACCCAAAAGTGTGGGTACAGGTTTGGGTACCAACCTTTCCAATTATAGTACGTGGGAACAGGAACCCATATGGGAACGGGTGCAATACAGGCTGAATGGGATCTGTACCCAAGAGGATCGGGAACGATATGCTGAAAAACCCGTTTCTGTTCATGCGTACCCGTGTACAGAGGAATCTTGCGAGCATAATGATAATTACATGATTGATTTGTTTTGGCGTAGTGTGACCGACTATTTTTGTGTCGCTGTTGTAGTTTAGAGGCAAACGCTCTATGTTTGAACAGATCATCCCACGTCGAATGATGAAATGTGACCATAAAAATTAATTATATGCGTATGTTGTGCTTAGCCGTTGTATGGTGACTTAAAAATTAAAAAATTAATTACCTAAGTAGAATGAAATATAACAAACAGAATGAGTGCAACTGTGTGTAGCCATTGTTAGCAAAAATAAAACAATAAATAATGTATAACTTTTATCCTTGAATATATGAACTTCCGTTCATATATTCAATATATATATATACTTATTATATATATCTATATATATTTATGTATTCCTTCCGGGTACGGGAACGGGTTCCAGGGTTTTGGGTACGGGTTTGGGTGCACCCAAAATTAATTTTTGGGTACGGGTTTGGGTGCACCCAAAATTAATTTTTGGGTACGGGTTTGGGTGCACCCAAAATTAATTTTTGGGTACGGGTTTGGGTGCACCCAAAATTAATTTTTGGGTACGGGTTTGGGTGCACCCAAAATTAATTTTTGGGTACGGGTTTGGGTGCACCCAAAATTAATTTTTGGGAACGGGTTTGGGTGCACCCAAAATTAATTTTTGGGTACGGGTTTGGGTGCACCCAAAATTAATTTTTGGGTACGGGTTTGGGTGCACCCAAAATTAATTTTTGGGAACGGGTTTGGGTGCAATAGTTTTACAAATTTCGAGCTTGGGTGCGCATTTAGGTTCACAAAATTTCGGGTGCAATTTGGGAATTGGGGCTGCCTTGTACCCAAACTCGAACTGTGGGAACGGGGACAACTTTTCTGTTCCCATGACAGGCACTGCTTCAGGGACGACATCTGAAATCATAACTAGGTTAAAAACGATATAATCTTCAGATAAAGATGCATACAATTTCTAACCGTCGACAACGGAACTTGTAACAGAGTTGGTCAAAATCACGAGAACGACGAGTTGGAACACGAATTTGGTAAATTTCCAGGGGACACTTGAAGTGTAATGTTGTTGGTATACACTGTACGCAGCCCGTGCCCATAGTACCCGTACACGTCTAACTGTGTGTATATGCTATACTCTGCTATGCTGTCTTTATCTAGTTAAATGAAGCATATACAAAGCGCTGTGAAAGTCACTTTGATATATTGTTGGTAGCTGACGTAAAGTAACATACAACATTGTTTACATTAGGGAGCGTTCACAAATGACGTCATCCAAAATACTGGTTTTTAGGCACCCAGTCACACACTTGTCATCAGACATCATCATGTGATGAAACGACGCACCCACCCCATGTAATGACGTCATCATCACCAGGGCTGCAGAATTGAAAATGCCCTGGGTTTTATGCCTGCCTACCTAAAAATGCCCTGAAAATGTCTTAATTTAAAAATGCCTGGCATTTAGGGCATTTTCGGCAAGTAAGCAAGTCGAAGCAGGTTGAATCAAACTACCAAAACTGTTAACGGTTAAGCAAAAAAAGCGTTGGTAACATTCGTTGGTTGATGACATCATCATTTGGTCAAATCCACCCTATCACTGCGTCATCAACATCATCATCTCCCGTTAGCACCCACCCACTAATTTGATGACGTCATTTGTGAACGCTCCCTTATATAACTAAATAAATTCAGGCAGGTATCGAACTCATCCCATTGGAGTAAAATAAGCCAGGTGTAGAAATCATACAATTTGAGTCGAACTTAGTTTGTATCGACTCCAATCCACAAAAGTTAGTTGTATAATTATAAACTGTAATAGTTAATTTCAACTTTAAGTCGAGGTTACTAATAAGGGAGCCAAAAGAGGAATATAAAATATCTGGTTGCTCAATTTTAAGCAGAACCAATCATTGTTGTCCTACTGGAATCTAAGGATCAAACTATCAAACACGGGGGTGTGCATGGCTGTGGTAAGAAGTTCCCAAGTGCGCTCATCATGAATTATTTATACAAGTAGTAAGAAACTTTCTGAAACAACAATTAACATAAATAAACTAGACGGCCATGACAAAAGTAGCCATCTAAGCGGGTTTTTTTTCTAGTTGTATTTATACTCTCAAGTTTGGTTGCGACCGAAGGAGAAGCGCCCAAAAACACGTCACCCAATTAGATAATAAGGGAGCGTCTACATGTTACGTCAGCACAAAATGCATTATTTAACCAATCACCCACCCTCAGATCATACATGGTCATTAAATTATACTTGGACCCACCCACCCTGCTATATGACATCACATATACCTTTGCACTCTATGATTCCCCACATGCCCGAAAATTAAGTGAACAGTAGAATATATGCGAAACTACATTTTCGAGCAGAGAAAACATGCGACTTCATACAGCGCTTTAATTTGTACATTGGAGGTGTCATCCATACAATTTTATTTTTGGTGTGTATTTTCGCCTTGTAATGAGGCTGATGACAGTAATAATTTCATTCGCTCGTAACCAGCACCCACCCACCTGCGTCATGAAATGTCAGACTTCAACTAAATGATGGACCCACTATCGAGCTGACGTAATATGTAGACGCTCCCTAATCATATCACATAAACCTTGCCTTACATTTTCGGTGTTTGAAAATGCTAATTTTGCTTTTTCAGCACATCAGCTAGAAATTAGAAATTTGCTACAGACAAGCGTCCAAACATGTTTTGAAAAAGATCAGTATTCCCAAAATAATTCTCACTTTGCTATTCTTCAATGAACACTGTAAACAGAAAATTTGAGCGAAGGGAATGAAAAAAATTACCTGTGATTAGCACTACGTGCTAAGTCACTAAGGGGTGAAGTGCCACAATGTGATGTAATAGTATAAGCCAATAACTGTAATTTAGGGTAAGCCGATTTGAAAATGCCCTGACATTTTCATTTCCGGGCGAGAAAGACAGAATATGGCATATTGGGCAAGGTCATTTTGGGCATGTTCATTCGAGGGCAAATTGGACATTTTGGGCAAAATCGTGGAGTAAAATAGATTAATTCATACAATTCTGCCGTTGATTTGAAAATCTCTTGACAATTTGGAAGGAAAAGCTTTCGAAAATGCCTTGGCGGGTATTTTCATTACTGTGGTTTTGGTTTATGTCGATGTTAGAGAGATCGAGAGATGTTAGAGTTATATAATGTTTATTGTTTGAATTTTACATTCACTGCTGATCCACGTTTATATCCTGAAAATTAGTAAAAAAAGGACTCCGATGAATCCTTGTTTGCGGTCACAAAAGCCATCATTTTAAAAGGTTCACATTAGGTTAGCCACACAGTAATGGCACTCCTTTCAACCGTACTAATCTAGCCTTCACAGTCCGATACGACCAGGACACCGAACTATAGGGTGTAGTTGCAGTAGTGTTGTCTAATGGTAATGTTGTAGTGTTCGTTGAGATTATTTTGATTTTATCATGCAGAACAATTTAATAGCCTTTCAATGAGCTAATAATGACCAAGATGTGAAATATGAGTCTGAAGTTACTGCAGTTCTTCAAAACTAATTCTATAGCTTCAAAATCGGT
This sequence comes from Allacma fusca, assembly GCA_947179485.1. Lineage (NCBI taxonomy): Eukaryota > Metazoa > Arthropoda > Collembola > Symphypleona > Sminthuridae > Allacma > Allacma fusca. The sequence goes on along the minus strand of OX359249.1, from coordinate 52,085,911 downwards.
ATGTTCAAAACTTTTGAACTCTGATGAACTTGAACACTTTTTAATAATTCAAAAACTACATCATAGGAAAATTAGTCCTGCGGAAACAGTTTTCAGTTGCTACCACAACTATTTTGCTGAAAAATCTGTGAATACCCCACAGAAATTTTGACATTTTGAGTATGGCTTTCAAAATCGGTATTTGAAAATTTTGAACCCTTTTGAACACGAATTTCAATTTAAAAACTTTATCAAAGGAAACTCAGTTCTTAGAGGGCAAGGTCTCAGATGCGTGAATATATTTTTGCGTAGAAATGCACTTTATTTCGTTAAATACGGCCAACAGATATGGTGGAGTTGCCGAGCATCCTCTTACCCAAATAAGCCCCAAAAATATAATAAAACTCGTCTATGCCAAACACTGAATATGTCGTGTGGTTAAGTTTTGTAATTGTGGATTAAAAGATGCTCTGTCGTTGATTTATTTCATTGTCGGGATTTTAAACTAATGAGTTATGAGAAGATGTTATGTCGTGCAATTAATTAATTCATAATGAAGTACGGCACGAAACATTTATTATAATTTCTCTGCGATTACATTAATTAAATGCTGACTAATGATTAGTGATCTCTCAAATGTATGAGATTGGACATTTTGTGCTTGTCACATTAAAGTTTAACAAAGACTATGTTGAGCACCGGCAACCATATTTCAATTAACAGTTAAACCTCACCACTTTAGAGTTTGAGACGGTAGCTTTTGTTTGTGACTGGTATTAAACTGGATTCCTGTTGCAATAATAGCATAAATACCTTTTTCACACAAGGTGGTAACGAATGCAGTGTATAAATATAGAATCCATCTGTTAAGTACTGTATGTTAATATTAATATATTTGCAAGCCATAAGATACAGTTATTGAATACTATGGATATTTATTTTGTTCGATGATATATATATATGTATATGTATATATAATCAGTAATTGATACATATATGTATACATATATATATGTATCAATTAATTATGTTATATAGTCATTGATATATTTTGTTTGCCAAAATTTGCCTCACCCACAACATACATAACAGTGAAATATATTGCGGTGGATGTACTTATACTGTCGTCATTCTCGACGTTTCCTACGCTTGTTTAGCAAGGGATTGCTCGAGTTATCCAGGTTCTTGATAGGGGCAGCGTCGTAGTCCACCCGCATTGTTGCAAGGGATCTCATCATTTCATCTTGTACATCTGGCCATGCCTCTTCCTCCTCCTTTAGGACTCGCTTGGTATGCAATGGGGTCTGTGGAACTTCGGAGAATTTAGAAACCCATCTATTCTCCATTACTTGATCGATTGTTAGTCGTTTGGTAGGATCTGTGCACAACATTCCTCTGATTAGTTCTTTGGCATCACTGGACACTTCATTCCATTCCGTAGGAGGGAAGTCATATTGTCCAGAGCGAATTCTTGTCTTCATTCCCGGTGATATCGCTAGACCGTGACTGCTATAAAAAGGAGGGTATCCACACAACAAAATGTACATGATGACACCAAGGGACCAAATGTCACAATACTTGTCATACTTCTCAGGACCCAGCACTTCTGGGGCAACGTAGTACGGCGTGTAACAAGGGGTTTGTAGCGTTTGATACGTTAATGTTTCCTTAGCAAATCCAAAATCAGTTAATTTCAGGACAGCACTTGGTGCCTTCGAAGTATACAATAAATTCTCAGGTTTTAAATCGCGGTGTGCAATTTTCATATCATGAATGTACTTAATAGCAACACCAATTTCCCTTATTATTGAAGCAGCCTCTCGCTCAGTGAAGGCTCCTTCTTGACGATCTTGAATACGTTCAAACAGTTCCCCACCTTCCATACATTCCATTACTATGAGCAGGCTTGCTTGATTTTTGTAATTGTTTTGGTAAACATCCACAATTGACACAATATTCTTACATCCGCTTCCTTTCCAGTGTAATTCAACTTCTCTTCTAGCTTTCGGGTTGTCCCGTAGCACTTTTAGTGCATATTTAGCACCAGTTTTCTTATTACTACATTCAACAACTTTGCCATTGATTCCCAGGCCCAGAGTCACGCCACTGATATTGTAGTCATTATAAATTGTAGTTATTTTAATGATCAATGGAGGAATCTCTCTCCAAATTCCAGTGTGAGTACTTCCCCCAACTGTATTATTTTGATAATCTCGGAATGCCAAATTGGTTGGCTTCGGGATTGGTGGCGGCTTCCCCGACATTTTGCGTGTCTAGGTAAGTGTTGTTAACTGTAACAAAATAATTCAAGACCAATTAGTCAGTACTGATTTTTAATTCCTTGTAACTACCAAGACTAATAGATTACCATCACACTCCAAAAAATGTCACGGTCCCCGGGAAGGCTTAATTATTAGCAGTAGAAGGAATTATGTCTTGATTATCTCTTAGTACTAAAAGAAGAATGGCCATGGCTCACTTTCAAAACTTGGCGCCAAGGGAGGAGTTTAGCTCGGGGCTACCAAACAGTCAGCACAGTTAGTGTTGTCCAGTCTTGAGTGAGAGTTTGAGATTTAGTGGTTAAACGAAAAGACTGACTCTTAAAAGAGTGAGACTGACTTTAACAGAATGAGTTTCTGAGGCTGAGACTGAGTGAGACTGGTACATTTTGTAACAAGACTGACTGAGACTGATAAAAAGACTCACTTATACAACCATAGATGGACATTTTTGAAGCCCTCGCCCTCACCTCACGAGGTATGTAACTAAATCTTGTCGCACTCGGTCTCACTCATACCCTCACGACAGTTTTCGCTGGAACTCGCAATCAGACTCGTGAGGGCCTTCTCTAAATCATAAGGACTCTACCTCGGCTTCATGAGTCCGGAAGTACAGCATAACTGCCAGTGCATTGCAATCTAGATCTCACGGGCCCGTGACGGTCTACTTTTAACAACATGCACTCACCCTCGCCCATCGAGTCTCAGGGCGAGTGGAAGCGTCGCTTATCGTGAAGGGTTTGACGATGGCGAGTGCAAATTAACTTAACTGCTAACCTCGTGAGGTGAGAGCAAGGTATAACTAATTACCCATCAATGGCGTGAGAAGTGCGAAACCATCACGTGAAACCTTGTCCTGTCCTGATCCCTGGAAAAATTTTCCAGTGAAATATTTGTCCCGTATCGGCAAAAAGTTGCCCAGTCAATTATTTGTCCCTTGAAAAATGTATTCCATTTGGTTTCAAATAGTTATCCCATGCAGTCCCTTAGTTCAGTATCACCAAGTTGAGACCATCAAACATACACATAATTATGCAGACCTTTAGCTAATTCTTCCGAACTAGTTTATTAAGATCTTGAACTAATTCTTCAGACTCGCGTATGGCAAAAAGCACAGAGTCTGTTTTTTTCAAAAGAGCCACCCGTGAAGGCAACTATTTTATGAAACACATTTATAGTGTCAATCAGATGCACAATTGGAAGAAAAAAGAGTTTACACAAATTTTTTCACTTAAATCCAAATAGGACGGTCAAAAAACCGAGAAAACCCGAAAACTACAATAATTTATTGTAGCCGTACCAATTGTAATATTAAGAGATGGGCTATCTCAAATATATTGTCTGACTAGCTGCTACACTCATGATTTTTTTCCTCATCGTAGAATCAAAATTTCGAATTTTTACGGAAAATCATATACATATTTTTGAAACTTCGGGATTTTTTGACTGCCGGCACGTTCAAATATGTACTTTTTAAATCATTTAAACTCAAGGAAACCACAAAGACTGTTGTAAAATTTTTAAAAAGTGCTTATTTGGACGTGCCGGCAGTCAAATCGGCAGAAATCCGAAATGGGTAATTTATATACATATCAACGTCAGGCGTTGTGCACATTTTACGTTGTGATGTATGACGCATGGATTCGTATGCGTATACATACAGCCAGCATGCAAGTATTGCTTGCTCGCTGTAGTGACGAGGAGAGGAGGTTCCTGCCAACGTAATACACGGGCAGCGCCTTCGACGTAAATAGAAATCCCTATCACGCTCTATTCCTTGAGACCGTTCCGCAGCTCAACTAGTCCCAAATTTATTTTTTAATAATTTAGGATTCGTTGCCTGTAGACCAATAATATTTGGTCTTAATATTAACCACACTATTTAAAATGTGTGTATGCACATTATGTGTACATAATCCAAAAAATGTTTCACTATGCGAATGGCTCTTTTGAAAAAAACAGACTCCACAGCAAATAGAAAATGCGAGAATTATCTCGCGGGATTTAATACTGTTGTTCGAACTTCATGAGGACTATATAGCTTTTAGTGCTCACCCTCGACCTCGTTTTAGTACATACGTTTTGCTATGCCTCGCCCTCATTATATGAGGGCCCTTCTTTTATGATAGGAACTCGCTCCCATCACTCAAAAATTGAGGGCGAGGGAAGAACTCATACCTCATGAGGGTGCCCATCAATGTATACGACGCGCGTACAATATTAAGCAATTTTAAATTTTCTCGCCATGTATTAAAGCTCAAGGATGGAAATTAGCACCATTTTGTATCCTTTGGGACTGAGTGGGAGTTTGACCCAAGACTTTCCTTGGGACCGAGACTGAGTTGCACTGATATGTTTAGCATAAAGACTGACTGTAGGTAATACTGACTGTAAGTAAAAGACTGTAAAAGACTGAGACTGATAAACTTTAGGACTGGACAGCACTACGAGCACATATCACATAGCTACGCGTAGTACAGTAGCGACGCGTGCGAGTTACTGCATGGGAGAAAAATTACACATGCATCGTAAACGTGCCTTATAGTTTCGCGAGTATAAATTACCATAAAGGCTAAATGCAATTACATGCGGTATATACCAATACCACCAAAGCAATATACAGTAGTAAGGGCGGTGGCATTGTCACGGGCAGCCGTCCGTGGGTTCAGCAAAGGGAACGTGTACAAATTATGTCATCCAAATAGTGGGTGGGTGACTTTGTAGTTCTATGACACGAGATGACAGAGTCCAGGGGTCTCTAACGTATTGTATGACATTTGCCCAATGTCATCTATTCTTTACTTAAATTAAATACTTACCTGGAACTTCAAAAATTACTTTCCTAATTTTCATTCAGGATTCGGTGGATCAACATGTACAGCTTCCAACGACTATTCTTTTAATTTTGTGTGACAGACAAATTTCGAATCGCAGAAATTGTTTTCCACGTTCAGCGCTACACGACCAACCATAAAGTATGTACGCAAAATTCCGCAATCTGATACGATGTTGTCATTTTCAAGGGTGGGTCAATGCATTTATGAGTTTATGACACAAAATGACAGAGTGATAGGGTCCTACAATCGCCCTTTTTTAGATGACATAATTTGTATACGTTTCCAAAGCGAGACCTTTGGGTTTTCTTAATATTATAATTTGACGTAAGCTTTGCTATGACGATTAACGAATCTCAAGGGTTTTGGTAAAGTTGGTATTTATTTATCGCAACCCGTTTTTTCACATGGTCAACTGTATGTTGGATTTTCGAGAGGTAAGTCAAAAGAAAATGTTAAGATCATTGAAAATGACACTCAAGAACAAGGTGAAATAACAGGCAAACGGTGAGGGTACAAGTAATTGTTTATTTAAAGAAGTTAATGTTAGATTATAATATAATCATACGAAATTGTATATCATAAGCAAAAGGGCATTATTTAAAAAACTATTTGGTTTGAAAATAAATCATTCCGGTAATAGAATTTTAATACTATCGGATCAAGCTACTAGACTGGATCCTGTGTCGGTGTTGTTATTGCGAAATGGGGGTTATCCACCGACGCAGGCGGTGGCTTCATTCGGTAGTTGACGTGATAAAAGCTAAAACTAAGCATGTATCAGTATGCCAATGATATGTTGACAATTACTTGGGCGAATATTTCATGGTTGTAGTAATGATTTGAAGGTTCGCGGTGGTTGGGGTATTATAGTATGCGTATCGTAATCACATGATGTTACGGGTTAGTAGTTTACTGGTGGGAGATGTCATTTGTTCCTTAGTCGGAGACTGCAATGTTTACTTGTGAGTGACAAAATAAATGATGCATTAATATAATAATGAAGGTTATATTAAGTTGTGATAGCAAGTGGTCGTACATTATATTATTTTCGGAAACCCATTTTATTGGACATTTTGTATGCTGACATTACATAAAGGAAATAAGTTTTTTGTATCATGTAATGATGTGGTAGGGTGTTTGTGCATACTATAATATGTAGTATTTGTAGGCGTATGTAGAGCTACTTTTGGGATCGGGATACACCCGGGAATTGGGTTCGGGTGTCTAATTAATGTTCCCAAATACTTTGGGACCCGGTTCACGAACATGCTCAGCAGACCCGGGATTTCGGGAGCGGGACCGGGTTTGGGAACGGGTTCAAACTTGATGAAGTTTATGATCCCGTCGGGAACCGGGAACATCTTCGTTCCCACACCCGTTACAGGCCTCACGTTCCCGGGAACTACGCATCCATCTAGCGGAGAAAAAAATACCCTCGGCTTCCCTGGTTAATGTGTTGAGATAATAATTTTACGTAATAAAATGACTTGAGCCGTTTCGCATATTGTCAGTTGGGATCGCATAGTAGTGATTTCCGCCTACTCTAACTTGCAAGATGAAAGTCATTGCAAAACTCATAGTGGGAATCGTTTAAGCAGTCTTCCCGTAGCTTTTTCGGCAACGCAGACCAGACGTTTAGTTTCATGACCACTTTTAATAGTGCCTTAATCTATTATTGCATGGTACGCATTGCTAAATCAATAAAAATGTGAAGAAAAAATTGATATAAACTAACTGCACTGGTCCCGGGAACGAGTCCGGGTTCAAGGGATTCGGGATCAGGATTGGGAGCAAATTTTATCTGATTTCGGGTTCGGGATCGGGTTTGAGATAAACGATTCAAGCATATTTAATATCTGGGTTTTTGAGCACCCGATCCCAGTATTTCGGGAACGGGTTTGGGTGTGAGTCCGAAAATATTGATGACCCGATATTCGGGATCGGGTTCGGGAATGGGATCAAACTTTTCGTTCCCACAAGTAGCTCTAGACGTATGTCATGAATATTAGAAATAAAAAACATTGTAGTAAATAATACGAAGGTAATAAAAATCTTAGAATTGAGAGGACATGGAAGATACACAAATAATTAATCAAAAGAAGTTGATCACGGTAGTTAAAAGCATTAAGACTCAGCAGAACTTTCACTTTCGGAGTTGGCATCGTCGAAACCTTGCAGAATAGGATGTGCCTCTTTTGCCTTCTTATCCTTATTTGACTTCATTTTGCCGTCATCGTTGTAGAATTGACGAAAGTAGCCTAAAATCTTTCCGATTTCGTAACGGCATTTTTCCTCGACTAGCTTGAGGAATTCATGATATTCTTCAGGGAATTCGTTTTTAAGTCCCACGGCAATGGGCTTACGTTTCAACCACGCAGCTGGTAATAAACGCGAATTAACAAGTATGTTAAATGTAGATAGAAAAAATTTGATGTGTTGTGAAAATATTGGAAACATACCGTAACACATCTTTCGATGAATCATTGGAAGCGCTAAACGAGGTGCATTGGCAGCTGGACCTGGAGACGTTGGATTGGATTCCGAAGCTGATCTCTTTCGGCGAGTTTGGTTGCCACTGGATAGAAACAACATAAGCATGCATTTAAGAATGAGTTATAATGTCAATGGTGGTTCACAGAATATATAATAAATTAAGATCAGGTTGTAAGGGCCAAGTCAAAGTCGATGAAACAATAAAATTTAATCAATAAATGAAGACATAGCAGTTACGCATTTCCTGTCAACGCCATTTTTCGTAAGTATCCCATGCTATAATAGTGCTTCAGCAAGAGGACCATTATGCGGCGACAGGTATCCAAAGACCAGAAACAATGCTCCTCCGCACGACTCAAGGTCATCACAAGAGTTGTTTTTGTGGATGTCAGAGATAGTGGTTGCCTACGAAAAATTGAACTAAAGAACAATGTTGAAAATAAGTTTAGTAAAAATACTAGCATTGAAAAGTGAAATAAAATGATGATATATACCTCTTCCACAGCTGTTTCACATGTGTCTTGTGCATGATTCGCCTCTGTGGTAACCGATTCTTTGAAGTCTTGGACAGCTTCCTCCACTGCAAGCTTCGATGCCTATAGCATTTTTGCAGTCATTCAAGATGCATCAAATGTCGAAGTGAAGTTAGTGATTGCCTGGAGTGATTGTTCAAATGAAGTTAACTTGCTGTTTTGATCTTTGAGGGCATCTTCAAGAATATGAATACGACCATTCATGTCAATCCCGCCTGTGGTTTTGGCATCTTATGGAAGTACTAGCACTGCACAGCCAGCTATTGCTGGCTACGAAAGGCTTCAGCATTTTCGTTCTGACGCATGTCATATGATTACGAAATAGCTGGCTGTGAAAGCAAGTCAATACAATGAAGCATTTACGTACGATACAAAGATGCAGTTATAATTGCTCAATCGGCTAGTATTAAAATATTGTTGACAATGTTGTCATGTGGATAATGAGATGCATTTCGCATTCAAATTTAATAATTAAAAATCCAACAATTTACAAAACTTCTTTGAAAACACAATTACTTGTGTACGTACCTTCTCCTATGCCCATTACTTCACCTTGTTCGGCAGTATCAGATACAATGACCTTGATATTTTCTTTAGACTTACCTCTCGAAAAAGCAACATACAGTTGTCCATGTGAAAAAACAGGTTTGGGCAAATAAATGCCAACTTTATCAAAACTTTGACCCTGAGATTTATTAACCGTCATTGCAAAGCTTACTCTAATAGGAAACTGTCTTCTCTTTAATATGAATGGGTAGTCACCGTCACTTGAAGTAAAGGTAATACGTGGAATAAATAGCGCTTCACCAGCAGCTCTACCAGTAAGAACTGTTTATTATAATTATAAAAAATTATAAATACAGAATACTTCGTAAAAATGCTCCAGGATTGATAATGACAGCATACATTTCCTTATCGTAGGTTCAATTCTATATAAGTAATAATTGGGGTTTGAAATATCGATCTCTGCATAAAAGTTCAGCTTTATTTGATCAAAAAAATAATAAACCGATTAAATAACATTTTAATCGGCTAACAGCATGTCTTCAATACCGACATCATAAAAAACGTCGTTTTCTGGAAACGGGACAGGATTTATTGGAACAGGATCCGGAATTCCGGCCTGAACTTGACCTGGTGCATGGGGAAGTGCACCTTCTGCTGCTGGGGCCGGGTTCGGAACGACGGGCTGCTGATTTAGCATGTTCCGAATGGCATCAGCCTGATTCATCATTCCTCTGATCCGCTGATTTAGGAGGCGTTGGTAGGTTACTCCTGCTAGCGTCCTCCATTGACACAGCGCAGAACCGTTGCCCGTCTGAAAAATAAATATATAACAAATATTATAAATATATAAGTCCCAAAGGTATCTATTTTTGAAATGAACATTCCTTCTAAAGGTTAAATGCAACTTTCCCCCAAATTTTGTAAACTATATTTCACTGAATTGAGACTAATTGTATATGTATATATAATTTTAAAAAAACAGCAAAAACATACCTCTGATAAACACGGTCATACATCCCGCACATATATAAATAAATATATTTATGTATATATATAAGTAATTGTTAAAAAACAGCAAAAACATACCTCCGATAAACACGGTCATACATCCCGCACATACAGACCAACCCGCGGGTGTTGCGAGCATGGGAACGATTTCCACGATCGGCTGACCGCAATACTCAAATCGGCACCAATCTAATTTCAAAACAAAAATTAAGTACATAATCATGCCCGCAATCATTACAACAAATCTGTCATACTTCATAGTATTAATTTCAAAGAATTACCCCAATTTCGATTGACCTGGTGATTGCAATGTACGCAATATCTGCATACTGTCTGGTTCCTTATATTTGGAGACCGCATAGGGGGCTCCGCAGCAATGGATGCATTCCCTGTAACAAAAAAAAATATTAAAATGGGGGACAGAAATCAATTCAAGGAAATACTTTCATTAAAATAACCCACTTTGGCAGGGTGATTGCCTTTAAACTGAAACTGACCCACTATGGCAGGGCCCTGGCCTTCCAGATGACCCACTATGGCAGGTGACCCACTATGGCAGGGCCCTGGCCTTCCAACTGACCCACTATGGCAGCGCCCTGGCCTTCCAACTGACCCACTATGGCAGGGCCCTGGTCTTCCAACTGACCCACTATGTCAGGGCCCTGGCCTTCCAACTGACCCACTATGGCAGGGCCCTGGTCTTCCAGCTGACCCACTATGGCAGGGCCCTGGCCTTCCAACTGACCCACTATGGCAGGGCCCTGGCCTTCCAACTGACCCACTATGGCAGGGCCCTGGCCTTCCAGCTGACCCACTATGGCAGGGCCCTGGCCTTCCAACTGACCCAGTATGGCAGGGCCCTGGCCTTCCAGCTGAGTCACTATGGCAGGGCCCTGGCCTTTCATCCATAAATAAATTCCATACATGAATTACAAATAAAATAAAATTCGACTATCATAATCAATACGATACTTCTAAATTTGACCTACAAATCTTCGGGTTTAGTCCCTGGTGATGTTTTTGCCTCCCTCCGATTAGGTATCCTACCTCGGTTCAATGAGGTACTGAAACTGCAGTAAATAAACTATTATAAATAATTAGTAAAAATTCGGCATATGTGCAAGTATATTTACGCGTACGGCATTAACAATTGAATATTATTATATTAAATGTAAGAACTAATATACACCTGCTTTAACTCAATTGCTAATATCTACATTCTACCCCTACAACTATTATTTTCAAAATAGAACGATTTTAAATTAAATGGTAAATAAGTGGGAAAAATTGTGGATTTTGTGCACTCCGTCATGTCCTAAAAATATAAAGTGTAATTTTTGATCATACTTTTCCTTCCTGATTCCTTGCCAAGAGGAAAAGCTTTCATATTAATCCTACATTCTGGTGTTAAATCCTTAAACACTCATCAGGATTCCGCAATAAAAGAAAATAATAATACACAGTAAATTAAATAATAACATTCAGATCTGATACTGTCAACTTATTGTCAGTAAGTATCCATTCACTAAATGCACACATGTTAAAAACGGTCTCCACTTTCTGTCCACGCCTCATTTACACTGACCACGAACGCACACACACGAAATAGAATATTATTTAATTAAAAAACTCAAATTCCTTACTTAAAGATTAATAGCAGGGGCCAAGATCTTTCTCCTCCGTTCTAAAGAAAATACGACTGGGAATATCCTGCAAGAAATTAACAATAATTATTAAAAACTAACTGTTATTTGCCATATCAACTCAATTCCAGAAAAATAAATTCGGATAGAGTCAATAACAATATACCAAATCATCCATCACTTCGAAGCTAATTCCATTACGTCTCGTAAAATGCAAGTGCAATTTCAGATCCCTTCAACTCAACCAACTCCAGCCTAAAATTCACACAGGTACTTGAACTTTAAGTATATCCATCTCCCCTCTCAACAAAACAAAACCAATAAAGCTACTACTCATTGCTCGAAAATTCTAAATCTCTACCACCATTGTAAATCCCCCACTACCTCTTTCAAAATACACCATCAACCCTTTAATCCCCTAATTACTTACGTTACCAATTCACGCTCGTTCCGGTCCCACCAACGTCAATCCAAACCTCACTCTCTTGTTTCTTCCGACCTATTGGGTAATAAGTAACATTTTAATGTATAAAATTTAATTTACAACATCAATGTTCCTCAACTTCCAACTTTTAATACGGCTCCAGAATTCAGCCCAGATACACTTACAACAGCACTGTCCCCTATTTATATCACTTCACGCCGGTCTTTCGTTTCCTTAAACTACGGCCCTTCCTTATTAAATAAGCGTCAAATTTTTACAAAATCCTATTACCACTAAATTACAACCATTTTTTAATGTACTTCATCACTTACTCACTTTAACTTCCCTCAAATCTCCAAATCGGTATTCTATCAAATAATCTGAAGGCACGTCGTCCCACGCAAAGGCACTCTCCCAACCCGCAATGAATAACTTGAAAAAATAATTGAAATAAATTTAATTCATTGACAACATTAAAAATGTAAGGAAGTCTTAAAGAACTCACCTCAACACACAATAAAGAAGACTAAACCAGATTTAAGAGATGATAAAATTAAAACTGAATACATATTTTACAACTTGAAAAATAGTTTAAAACTGTCTTCACTTTGTCCCTTCTACACCTCACTTCCACTGATCGCGAACGCGCATACACAAACCAGAATATCATTTAATTAAAAAAAACTTAAATTCCTTACCTACAGATCGACAGCAGGGTTCAAGAACTTCCACCTCCTTGAAGAAAATTCAGCTAGGGGAATCACCTGCAATAAATTAATACGATTTAATAAAAACTTTAACGGTTGTCTCCCATATCAGCTCAACTCCAGAAAAATAAACTCGGATCCTTCAAGCGAAGATTTCCACATAATAATATACGAAATCAATCAATTAATTAAATTTATAATATAATATAATTCAGTTCTCCGGACTCAACCAAGTGTTTTCTCAATGCTTTAGGCGTAGGAAGACCAGGAGGTTAGAACTGAATTAACGGACAACAGTTTATTTCCAAAATTTTGGAAATTCTCGGCTGTGGGTTCCGCTGTCTATTTCACAACCGCATGGCTCTCATATTCTTAAGCATGGGAGAACCAAGAGGTTGGGAAAAAGATAGCCAAAAACACACCAGAGAATTTCAAAATTCTTCACGATGGAGAGCGAACTGTCGTAGACCTTACGTTCCAACTTCCATTCAGATACTGAGGAGCTGAAGTGGAAACACTAAAGCACGCTTAGACTTCAACTCCTCACTACAGTCTGCAGAGCAGAGTTGGCGTCTGTGCTCTCCACATTCGTTGGACAATGACAGGGAGAGCGAAGTTTTAAAATTCAGTTTTTGTTCGTGCCATCACGATCATTTTATGATATTAAGATATACATATATAGCAAGCAAGTCGAGAAGAAGCACGGCGAGCTGAACTGATACTCTCTAACTCTGTTGCAGAAGAGAGCTTTTCCAGTTCCAGCTCGCTCGCTGTGCTTCTCGGCTTGCTTGCTGTATATCCACCGGCTGGCTTCGCTATATAGTGAAATAGTATTCTACAATGTCCTACATAGCGGCTTGCTATACAGTGAAATGAACGCGAGCGCGCGAATATTTGATTCTTGCGGTCACGGTCACTATCCACTCTTTCAACTTAGAAGAGAGGATGGTGGTCTTTGCTACTGGCTATGAGACGACAGGAATACAGTGTAAAAAATTAGAGAATTTAATAAAATTATTCATGAAAATGATATAATCGTCGAGACGGTATGCTATTTCATTGAAAACGAGTAGTAAATAAGGAGAAAATATAATCGCTTGAACGTAGTGTGGATGAAAACGAAAGTACATGTAGATGTAGGTAGGGGCTCTGTTGCAAGACAAAAAATTAGTTAATTATTAAAGTAGTTCTCTTAGAGATTTTAAGCCAATAACACTGATTAGTTAAACTTATTTTGACAGTATCTATAATAATTAGTGGTGAATTCATGAGTGGAAACGAGTTACTTCGTACGAGGAGAGGAAAACGTAAGGGTTGGAAAACGACTAGAGAGCGAAAAGTATCGCAGGTCCTTCCACTGCATAGAGAAACTCAGGACTGAGGAGGGGATGGTGATGGGCAATGAGAGAATATATGTGAAATCTTTGTGAGTACAATGAGAACGTTAAGTGCAAACAGCATGTTTAAAACGCATACTTCAAGCTGTCGAACATATTATTAAAATGTATAATTTACTAATTTGGTGCATTTTCTAAATAACTAATACATTTTGTGCCATTCTTGTTAAAAATTGCTTCCTAATATTGTTGTTACTTAGCTTGACTTGAAAATTTAGGAAAGGCGTTGAAGGAAATCCATGTAAAATAAATTTCAAATAATGGTTAAATTCAGGGAATTGTCAAAAATAGCTGGTCAGAATTGCAGGAACTTGAAGATTAAATTAAAAGGATAGGATTCTTAAAGCATTTAAAGTATTTGTGTAGCATAAATATTTATTTATATTGATTATATAGAGTTGGAATGTAATGAGCGCATACTGTCAACCCCTGCCACATGATGAAATCATGTGTAGAATTGTTGAAATAATTGGAATTAATGATTTTTAAATATTATTTGTATTCATTATGTTGTGCTTATTAGGACTACACCGCCGGAATGTTTCCAGTGACAGAATGGAAAAAACAGAATTGTCAATTTTAATCGAAGAATAAAACATACGCGCATATATCACTGTCATGTGGTTTGAAGCAGACAAGCAGTTTGTAGAAGAATATTTTCAATTCTTTTATTTGTTTACATAGAAATGGTGGTGTTAACACACCAAAGCCCCCATCATCTGGATAATGACAACAACCACACACGGGCAATTGAATCATATAAGATGAGCCAGTCGCAGGATGCTCTTATGCGTATTATAATACAACCGGCTTAAGGAACTTGAAGCACTGCATGGAAGGCAAACATAGTCAAAATAGAATGAATGTGACAGTTATACAAGAAGAACGTATTGACGAAGGAAGTAACTGCAACCAGCTCATTTCAAATATAAGCCATGCTGAAGATGTCACGGAAGATGCAGAGGCAGATATTGAAGTACATCAAACGAGCCTTACACGACAAAACAATACATTACCCACTAAAGTAACAGCATTAAGTAACCTACAAGACTCGGAAAGTGAAAGTAATAAGGAGGAAGAATACGAACTTGAATATTTAGAGTTTTACCGGCGGATGCTACAGTTTATTTCAGATTCAAAAATGCCGTATTCTAAAGCTAACAAAATGCTTAAAATAATGAGAACGGCTCGTCCATGTGATTTACGAAACATGCCAAAAATGTGTAAAAATTAGAAAATGCTGTAATTCAGGAGTCGTTCAAGTTGTGGCTGATCTGGATTTTTGAAGTATGCAAATCACAAATTACCATGGAGGGAGAGAATCTATATGGAAGTCCTATGAGGTCCAGTTGTAGTGGAATTAGACTTGATTTGCAATTCGGACCATGTAATAATTTTAGATCCACACAAAGTTAAACACAAAGTAAAGTAGGAAAACAAGAATAATAACAAAATCTATGCTGGAAAGGAACAGAGTACTGGGGTTTAATGTGGAAAATGATGCATCTACACCTATGAACTTGGAAGGTGTCGATATTTCCGATAGTTTGAGAAACTAAGCCTGGCCAATTCTTGCGAACTTAGACGATTGCGGTCCAAAGATCATTAACGACAACAAAATGGTATTTGGCGTTTGGATCGGAAGAGCTTCTAAACAACATTTTTCTGCATTCATGAAATTAGTGTTGGAAAAGTTACTTGTAATTCAGCATGACGGTATTATTTGGAAGTGTGAAGGAGAGCAACGAAGAGCGAGAATATTTGTGTCAAAAGTGTTGTGCGACACAATGGCCAGACCTGCTGTTCAAGAAATGCTTCAATTCATTGGCAAATATTCGTGTGGATATTACTATCATACTCAAAATTAGCATTAATTTAAACATGAAGATAAAATGCATCTTCGTACACAAGCTGGACACCGAAGCCTGTGTGAACGGGAAGATTCACTGGACTACGATTACAGACAGGGAGTTACTGGGAAGTCCTTATTTTTAATGCTACCATATCTGGATATAATACCAGGTATTGTAATGTGTGCAAACAATTATGACAATAGATTCCATTCTTTGGCTTGGAGGTGGTTAACTTTATTAAACAAGCAAAAATATATGCAAGATTTCGACATCTAACAGACTGTAATCTTCAGGCACTATCAAGCGAGTGAGAAATAATATTTACAATTGAGAAAAAATACAATTCTTTAAAATTAAATTTTCGAGGAATGGATATTTTCTTAAAAAGAAGTTATAATTTGTGGAATCAAATGATTCAATGGAATGTCTAATAAAAAACCATCATTGACGTTCATCAGACTCTTGTTGGATTGTTGGATTACTACACCTTCCTCAAATTTCCTTTATACATGATTTTGTTCTGTCATAACTGATTTGGCGTTATCCTAGCCGACGGAATGCTTTCTGTTGTTACAAGTTGTCGAGCAACTGCTGATTTTTCACGGTTCTTCCTTCAAACATGGTCCATTTTTCCTTCAGTTTTGCGTGTAACAGGGTTGCAAATTGGAATCGGAACTGGAATTGAAAAAGAATCCGAAAATTTAAAGTATAAGAATCGGAATAGGAATTAAAAATACCCTAAAATTAGGTATTGGAATTCTAAACGGAATTGAAAAGTAAGTTTCGGTATTAGTATCAGAATTCAATGATATTCCAATGAATTCCGATTCAATTTCTGATATTGCATTATACACCCATACAGAGACCTTTATGACCTTTTATATAGTACCTTTACATTTTACACTTCTACATGGTTTTTTGTGCAAATAGCTCCTTATCGTATTAATGAAAATGGAAAGAAAGGCAGAATCATTTGTTTATGATTACTACGGCTACAATAGAAATCTAGAAATACCACAAAATATGAAAGACATGTTCCAACGTATTCTGTGGAACAACTATGGACCGCACAAATGACAAATGAATTAATTTGTTCAAGTGGTGGAATGATTCCGAATTTTCTGAAATTCTCCAGCAAGTAACATTTGTAATCTTGAGCATTCCAGCAACTTACAATTAGGTTACTGTGGGAAGGCTTTTCTCTGCATTAGGTTTAATTTAAGATATGACGTAGGTCGACTACCGGAGTAATCCCTGCAAAACATGTTTGTTCGAGTAAACAAAGTTTAAATGACGTGGTCGAATGACAAAAATAATAAATTATAGGTTACACGCATAGAATCGGAATTGGAATTATTTAAAAGTATTTGAATTAATTGGTATCGGAATTCAAAATTAATTATTTTGGTACATCGGAATCGGAATCTAAATCGGAAATATATTTAAGCAGGTATTGTAATTAGACTAGGAATTTTTATTTTCCCGATATTTCATCCCTGACGTGTAAAGGACAGTAAGTCTCACCGTAATGTTTTGTCACACGAATTGCATATAATCCTCTATGTGACATGGGTTTCGTTTTCTTCTTTGTCCTTAAATCGATTAAGTATACTCTTAATTTTCTTACCAGGTAAGAAAGTAATTTTCCATATAAATTGTCTTCTTGATAATCATTCTTAATATTGTTATTGGATAAATGACCTAGGAATGGAATGAGGACCCGCTTGGTGTCTCCTTCGGGTTCTTAGTTCCAATTTTCTTTTGTAATTTCAAGTTGAGAGTCAGTTATTACTTGAGGCTGATCCTTTCGTGTGGATAAATTAGATTGGTTGTTTGGATTCGATGTGTTATGTTGATTAGATGTTTTAAATTTTATTTGCAATCTTTCTATTCTTCTCGAAATGAGGCATGCTGGATATCCATTTTGCTGGAGAATATTCTTGAGACGTAGAATTTCATCATTTATGTAATCGTTATGGCAAACGGTAAAAGCTCTGAATAATAAAATATCAATAACGGAAATTTTGTTTGATTGATTAAATGAATGGTAATCTAATCTCCGTATGTGTCGTTTTTCGATATGAACACATGTTTTAATCGAATTATCCTTTTTTTATGTATAGAAACATCTAAAACTGGTATCTGATCATTTGTTTTCACTTTAAATGTAAACTGGATGTTCGGATGAAATTGATTAATTGTGTATAAGATGTTTTCAACTGCGTGCTTTTTTACAGTGGCAAGAACATCGTCTACATATCCTACCTAAAAGTGTATTTCTAGGTGATTCTTGATACGGTTGTCCTCTAGTGATTATAAATATATATCTGCTAGAGTTGATGAGATGGGGCTCCCCTTTGGACTTCCGTCTACTTGTCTATAACTGTTACCTCGACAGGAGAAAAACGTATCGGTTATGCAAGCTCGAAGAAATTTCTTGATATCATCTACTTTATTTTTGGGTAGATATATTATTTGGTAGATTTTCTTTCCATTTAACATCAGTGGTAAGTAAGTCATTTGTGGCTTGAAGCGTTTCAGGCATGGGAGGCTGGTAAAAATGAATTCACGTCAAATGAAACGAATACATCTTTAGGTATTTTGAAGTGACGAATTGTATTCATGAGTTCCGAGGAACAGGGGTCGGATTTATGTAGGCAGACGGGAAGAATCTTCACAGGGAAAACAATTTCAGCAGGGAAATTTTCAAACGGGATTGCAAACAGGGATTTTCAAATCTGTTGACCTTTTTTTCATGGATTTTCGAAATTGTTGAGGGGTTTTATGGAACAATTTTTGTTAGCAGGGATTTTTGAAATTGTTGAGGTGTTTTACCGAAAATGATTGTCAACAGGGATTTTTGAAATTGTTGAGGTGATTTACGAAAATAATTTTTCGTCCGCAGGGATTTTCAAATTTGTTGACATTTTTTCAGCAGGGATTGTTTTGTCAACAGGGAGTTTTAAACTTGCTTCAAACAGGGACATCATGACCAGCAGAGAAAATGAAAAAATCTTCCAAGGAGATTTACAAAAATCCGACCCCTGCCGAGGAATTCTTAACTGAGGACCAGTGTACTGCAATATGACAACTTTTGAAAGCTACAACCGCCGAATCAGATCAATGATTACAAATTCGCCTTCCAAATCTGTCCACGACATCGAGTAAAACTTCCATGTAAAAAGCTTTCAAAAGATTTAAACCGTGATTGTATTGACTGCCACTTCAGAGGGGACTTTCAACTCGTATTAATGATGGTGTCAGCCTACCGTGGAGGGAAGTTGATGACGTATACAATTTTAAAATACTTACTTGTGATTGTGGGCGACATGAGTTTTCGTAATTTTACGAAAATCCGGCAACAAAATAACTCATTGGGTCATCCGTCTTCACGAGAAAATTGTAGTTGTTGAAAATGTTACTAGAAAGTAGAATGTAAATAGAAATTAAATATACTTTGTTATATGTGCAGCATAACGGGGGAAAATATCGATGTAAATTTTAAGTAACGTCCCGCATATTTATGAATAACATTTTCTCATTTTTCCAAATTTTTCATATGTTTAATACTATTTCGGTTTGTTCATTTTGAATTGATTTTCTCAACAATATAATGCATACATCGTCATGACTTGTACCATTGTTTCAGCCTTCCTGATTATGAAAGGATTTTCCCCCAATGTGCCATTAAGCTCATAAAAATCTTTCAGGTAGGTAGTTATGAGTTCAAATAGATACATGAATTGTGACAACGCGGATGTTTTTAACATGAGAGTACAATGGACATAACAACAAATTAGAGTCCAGGAGCATAACAAAATGTAAGACAAATAAGGTAAAACCAATGTGAGTTAAACGAAAAACATCACGGGCTATTAATTGTATCATAAACTTCAACATGATGCAATACAGTAGATAATTCCGGACATAATCAGTTGGTACCGTGACCTCCCCGTCCATTAAAAATGAATCCACCGTCCGAACGAAATCTTTTCCGATGGAAGCACAGGGTCATGACCCGGACTCATACACTCAATTTGCTGATAATATCAGGCGGAAGCCGCCGCCCAAACTATTCGTTGAACACGGACGCTTCATCATCGCAGTGAATACGAGCGTTTTGCCACTACCTCATCAAATATTTGCCGAGAAGTTGTAACTGGCACAGCCCGAAAAACCGAACGAACCAGGGATGACATTCTCTTGCAACTACTACAGCTCCAGGTGAAGGGTCGTTTGCATTAAAGGCGTGGCCCGCAGGCCATTATCCAACCCAATCCGTGTCTTACCCACAATTACGTAACCCGAAAACGTCCGACACGAAAGTCAGCCTCTAAAACGTCGGCCCGCCCCGTCCCGATAGTAACTTTTTAGGCCCGCTGGGTTTCAGTTGACAGGGTCCGACCCATCGTATGGGCCCCCATGGGGGCCTGCAATTGTTTAATATCTTAGTAAAACGCTGTCAGATTCGCTTCTCGGTCGCCCTTCTTCTGATTTCTGTATCATCTTCCATCACATAATTTTAAAACAGAAGTGTAAACCATAGAAACCAAAGAATAAATATTGTTTAAGTTTTTCAACTGTTTTAATATCTTTAGCTGGTTTCATTTCTACTTCATGTCATTTTATGTTTGAAAATCACTTCGCGGGAAGCATTAATAAATTTTAAGAATACTGCGCTAAGGAATTTTACATGCTTGTACTTTTGAGCTCAGAGCAGCAATTTCAAAACGTACTTCAAAACTTCACAGTCACACAATGATAAAAGAGAAACACGATGAGACAGGAATAAAAACAACCAACCAGGGTTGGTTTGGTTTAAACAAAATGATTTAAACCATGGTTCAAACCAAATGTTTTTATTAAAAACCAATGGTTTAAACCAAATGTTTTTATTAAAAACCAATGGTTTAAACCAAACACCTAAATGTTTCATATTTTCAATCCAAAATGCTTATATTTCGTCGTGCACAAAACTTGTGCAGTTACTGTGATACTGTGTAGTTACACTTTAGTGAAGTAAATAATACTATTAGCTTTCAGTATTGTAGTTAGAAATTCCGAATCGTTTGTAAAATGAAAACTTGTGTTTATGCTGCAAAGGTATCGTTAAAATTATATCTAAATTATTAAATACTTAATGCCTTGTGGCACTTACTGAGTTTGGGAAATAAGTAAATTTGTTCAAATTCACATGTTTTTGCATATTATTGAATGTTTTGGAGCAATCACAAATGGACGCAAACCATATAATTCTCCTGGAAAATCCTAAACGTCGTTGATTGAAATTTAAATATTTACGGGCAGCTTGCCAGCCCAATGTATATTTAAATCGAGCCCAAACCCGCCCGCAACCCGCACTATGTGCATAAAGTACAACCCGACCCGCCCTGTTGAATTATGATAAAAACCCAACCCGATCCGTAAATTGCAACACGACAAAGCATGAAACCCGAACCAGCTCATAACCCGCACAGGCGGGTCGGGCCTCGACCCAACCCGAATTTTTACCCGCGGGCCATTAGTTTGCATCTGAAAACAATAAGGTAATGCGTACTAAAATATTGTAATTTATAAATAATTAATATATTAATTATGTAATAATTAATTTTAATAGTAAATATGCAGATATTCATTTCGTCTATATTTTACCTTCGTTTACTTCAATGCCTCCACGCTCTGGATTGTCTTCATAACGAATTCCAGGGAGCTCATTGATGGGAGAAAGTCCGGAATTCATAGCAACATTGTTTCCTTCTATTTGTATTTGTATTTATTTATTTACGGTCTTATAGGCGTTCGCCCATGACCCTTTTTTGTTCCTTCTATGTATGAATTTATATTTTCAACTTTCCGTCATGTACTTGTATTTCAGCATTTAACACGTCCACGGGACCTCCCTCGTCATTACCATTAGATGGGACAAGAACCACAAGGTCGCCGTACAATTGTGTATACAAGTTCCTTGCTCTTCATCAACCTGCTGCTGAATTGATGCTTGAATTTCCGCATTAAAATTGATCGTACATTATCGATCGTACACTAGACTGAGAGTAGCAAATGTATCCAAGCCATCAACTCAATGAGCTGGTACGTGACCGTTATAACCACGTTTATCACATGGTGTATTTATCCCTGTTGGCAAAAACAAGTTCCTACAAGATGTGACATCCCTGCCAAGTTAGACTAATCAATCCCTGTTTGAATAACAAATTCCCATGAAACGCGCCAACAATTTTGAAAATCCCTGCCAAAAAAAGTTCAACGTTTTTAAAAATCCCTGTTTGTAAAAATAAATCCCTTCGCTTTTCCCTGCCAGAAATATGTTACCATACAACAAGTAAGAAGGACCAAAACCTGTCGTAGCATGCTTGAAAATATTGTAACTATGTACAGCTTGAGGCATCACCTCATCTCAATTATCATGTTCAACATTGACTAAATCAGCTAACATATCTTTGAACGTTCCGTTAGACTGTTCAACACATGCATTAGAAGATGAATGATGAGGACTAATAATCTTCAAAACAATACCTTCTGACGTTATTCCATACATGCACATGAAGTAAAGTTAGCAGCATTGTCTAACACTTTTACGTCCACGTGACCATATCTAGCAGCGTAAACATTACTATAAGCTCTAATAACAGAGTCATAAGTTTAATCTGGGGTAGGAATATTTCCGCCCATTGAGTCACTTGATCAATGATAAAAGCGCATACCTATTACCAGATCGAGTTTCGACTAACGATCCTATAAAATCAAGAGAAATACGAACAACCGGATCAACTGGAGCCATAATCGAAATGAGGCCCTGACATTTTGGTATGCGCCTTGCGTCCAACGTGTAACATCTTGATACACGCCAGGCCAGAAAAACCTCATACTCACAGCATCATAAGTTTTATCTAAACCTAAGTGAAATAACTCCTTACAATGAAATTCGTTAAAAATCTTTTATCGTTACTCTTTAGGTTTAACTAATAAACATAGAACTTCATCAGGATTGTAATCATGTCGGTACAAAACATCATCAATTAAACAATAATTGACGTTACATTTTCCAGAAATATTGACAGTATCAACTTCCGTGCCTTTTATAATACGACATAGATCGGATCTTCTCTACAAAAATCTTCTCTACAGCCAGGTGATAAATAAATAACTCTTTTTCGTTATTAATTTCATGAATATTCTCATCTACATGAGCTTGAATAGAACGTAATCTGAATATAGGAAACTTTGATTTAAGAGAATTAATAGAAATGGATACTTTGGCTAATTTAACTCTGGACAAAGCGCCAGCCACGACGTTTGATTTTCCAGGAATATGGTAAATATCAAAATTATATGGAGACAATTTTGCAGCCCATCGAGCTAAGCGTCCATTCGGATCTCGCAAGTTAACTAACCACTGTAATAAACTATTATCGGTGTATTCGTCTACCTTCCTACCACAACTGTAAGGTAAAACTTCTCTACGCTGATTAGGATAGCGAAACACTTCTTCTCCATAATTTGCCAGTTAAGTAAATGCTTATCGAACTTCTTAGCATAAAACAAAAAAGCTCGACAACGCCTTCAATGTTCTGAATAAGTATAGATCCTGATTTGATCTGTTTATGTGATGCATCGCACAACAACTCAAATTTACCTTCTTCAGAAGGATACGCAAGAATAGGAGCAGACATCATAGCATTCGTCAGATGTTTAAATGCTTGTTGCTCTATAAATAGCCATTTGAAGTCGACATTATTTTCAGTCAACTCATGCAATGGTCCTGCCATTTTATAAAACTGTAATATGTCTTCTAAAGAAACCACAAAAACCAATAAAAGATCGAATCTCTGTAGGTTTATATGGCACTGGCAAATCATTCACAGCTTTCAATCTCTCGGAATCAATTCTAATACCGTTCTTATGACCTAAATACTCTAACTCTTCAAACCCAAATGAACATTTCTTTGGTCGAAGGTTTATATGATGTCTATCTAATACAGCAAAGAAATCATTTAATTAATTATCTGGATGTATTATGATTATATGAATTCTTGTATCAACGAAACCTTTAATCTTCCAGTCTGGTTTGCCAGACATTTTTACAGACCAGACAAAATCAGCATCTATTGCCAATGTCCATATTCGGACCGATCCCATTGATACATTACCACATAAACTACCATCAGAGGATGGTAAATCTGTTTTATCTAAATCTATTAATAAATATTTATTCCTATGACTAAACTTATCAACGCAAGATTGACAATGATTTTGACCCGCTTTCCTAGGACCAGCCTTGTGTACCCGCATACCAAGATATCTAGTTTTTTGAGTCTTTAACCTGCTTTCCCCACCCAGGAATAGCAATTCCGTGTGCGGCGCAAAGCTTTCTACCAATTTCTAACGCCATGATTAGGCGACTTGTATTCCAAGCAAAGCCTCTTTCCGTTCTTATCAACACAGGATGTCCTATGTTCTTCTGAATAATTTAGGATCCTTAATCCCTCAATACTTCTATAAGGCCTACTACACTTTGAAGCGAACTTCCTAACATGCGGACTATGCTGAGAAGATTCACCAATATTTCTGACCTTAGGAACATTCAGAGCAATGTGATTATTCAGCTTACAGAACAGCTGATCAACAGTAGCTACTTCAGGAATAAATGGTCTAATCTCAATAAGAAAGGTCTAACAAGATATATCGGATCTGTTCGCTTACTGGCATCACATTATTCATGCGAGTCAAGCAATTGACCTTCTTAATGATATAGGATAAAGTATCTTCACAAACTTTATACTTAATGCTGCCATTCTCTGACCTAGATAACTCCTTCAAATTATTATCACTGAAGAAATTCCTACAACCATCACTAATCAATAAAAAATTGAGCAACAGCATCATCTGTGTTAGCGTCTACAGCAGCAAAATAAGGACCTCGTTGTGATCGCTATCATCTAGCGGGAGTTCCTGTCAAAAGTCTATCTACCAATGCTACGTTTTGGATTGTCCGCAAACAAACTCAATGAGTAAGGGCTCATTCGAAAGCACTTGCAACAAGGATTCCTTTGGTTTCACGCATTTCCCCAAATGGCCAATAGTAGAGCCAGAAATTAATATTAAAGTTCAGGTTCGTGGAACGTTCTTACTGGGTCCCCTTTTCATATCATGACATCATTTATTTGAGCTTCTTTGTCTTCCTTCTCGCTGGAATTACATGACTCCCCATAAGAATTTGGTATAAACCGGTAATTTTAGTTCTCAATCGAACCGTAATTTAAAACTCGCGTTCTGAATTTCAGTATAACCCGAAACTCGAGTGCATTTTGAAATGTGAGTTCAAACTCAAACTCGGCTTGAACTCAAGTGTATCTGAAGAGCCACATTAAAACTCCAGATTTGAACTCAAGTATCACAATTCGAGTGTGAAATTGATTGTAACAGCACTCGAGTGACTTAAAATCAGAGCTTAAAATCAGGTATAACTTGAAATAAGAACACTCCACTGTAACTCATTTTCAAATTATTAAAATTTGAACTTCAAAGTGAGTTTGAACTAGTAGTGTTTGAAGTTCAAGTAATTCAACTTCATTTAGAACTCACTACTTAGAAACTGAAAGTTGAAGATACACTCCAGTTCTTGAGTTTCAAGCTATACTGAAATTCGAACTTCGGCAAAACTGGAGAAATCTTCATGTTGCAATTTATTTTTTGATGTAAGCAAGGCTTTTGAGGAAAGTACGCAAATTCAAACTCAGGAAGGATTGTCAAAGCCTATAGATGTTAACAAAGGAGTATTTGAAGGATTGCTCAAGTCTCCATTCGAATTCAATGTCTATCATGATCACATCTGGGTGTGTTTTTCTCAAAGCGGATAGCCAAGAAAGTCACATTTTCGCACAGAATTTTCATATGACTACGTAGATGCAGAGTATTGTCAAAAAAAATTTGCCGAAAACATTTTTTCATAAAACCGATTTTGAAGGTCAGAAAACTGAAAAAGCCCGAAAATTAAAATATTTTTTTACAGCCATACTGAACTACTGAAAGACAAGGTGTGTATCTCAAATTTGTTATCGTAACGAAAGGCCACATCACGAATTTTTTCCGCGCCGTGACATTAATACTTCGGGTTTTTTAAAAAAATTACAATGTAAATTTGTGTACCTTCACGATGTTTTTTCACTACGAGCCCACTCTAATGTGCACAATTTTAAAAGCTGAAATGACAAGGCTGCAATTGTACTCCAATTTGAAATTAAAAAATGTTGCACATTACAGTGGGCTCACCTTCAAAATCGAGAAAAACCGAAACGGGTAATTTATATCCATACATAGATAAGGGTCCATGCGAGTGTGCTTCTACGTACACACTCAGGATTGTACAGTGGAGGTGAGAGGCGCTCTATCACGCACCGTAACGAGTATGCAGCCCTTACATGTACACAAACAACCGCATCGCGCAGCACCACGTTCGTTCTTCCCTCACGACATATAGTCCCATTTATTTTTTGTTATACTGTTTATATGGCTGGTCCTACACCAATAAAAATTGGTATGAGGGTTGACCACGGTGTTTAAAATACATGTATGTACATTACATGTACATTCGAAGGAAAAATGTTCAACCTAGCACTGTCCGCTTTGAGAAAAACAAACTCATCTGCAAAGAATAATCATAACATGAAATTACCCATGCATATGGATTTGAAATTCATCCTAACATGCCTACAGTGACAAATGTACGATTTGCTGATGACTTGGCTGTGATATCTGAAACTGCAGAAGGAGCACGTGAGTTGGGGAAAAAAGCTTTAGTGACTATGGACAAAGTTGAATACAATTAAAATTCATCGAAATATAAATCAATCAATACAAGGAATCGAGAATTATGTGAAGATGACATATTAATTGATGCAAATTTTATCATACCATCAATTCAGAGAAAAGATGATGCCATCTTGGTGTTAATTTCAATAATGAAATTATTTTCGATTTTTCTGGTACAATTTTAAAAAATCGGAAAAGATTTTCAAAACTTAGTGAGCAGTAATGGTCCACCCAGATCAGAAGTTGTCCATTATCAACCAATACATCTGGCCAACACTTATTTATCCATTGCAATGTGCTCGCATGGCAAAATTCCAAAGCGTTTTCTATTGGACTTGAATAACGTATTAACTAAGTCTATAAAAGAAATTTTTGGTTTATCTGATCATATTCCGACTTCAATGCTTTAGACATCAAAAAGTTTACGAGGATTGCATATGTTGAATGCTCAATAGGAAGTGTTTTTACAACATAATATTTGTGTGACATTAGGGAATTCCAAGGTTAGTGTTATCCCATATGTTCGTGATTGCTTTGCTGAAATGGAGGAATGCAGGACTGTACTAGGAACAAGTAATGAAGATATGCTATCTTGGAGTATCTTAATTTCAAAGTCAAAAACTAAAATAAAAATTACTAAAATGATGCGAGATAAGCTAAGACAATAACAATACGAATAGTGGTGCTGTAAACTCCATCGCGGTGCTGGAGTAGTGACGTATCAAGAAAGTATTTATGGAAATAAGCTTAGTTTACATAATTTAGGCCTAACTTGTTCTGAATGGGTTTCAGTTTTGAAAATGTCTACCAATGTTTTTCCTGTAAGAGATCTTCCAGGTAGGAGTCAGGACGGTTCCCGATGCAGACATGCTGGATGCTTTCGGAGAGAAACCGTTGCACACTTCCTTGCCTCCTGTGATAATGATAGTCTTTTACGCAATAACAGACACTGATATAAGGTCAATAATTGTAAAATCTCCGAGACAGCAAGCAATATTCGGTAGTCGAAGAAGTACATTGTATTGGAGAGAATTATTCTAGTAGATGCATTGATATTTTGTTTTAATGAAGTTACAAAAGTAGGCTACATAATAGACCCAACTGTCAGATGGGAAAAGGGTAGAAATCAACCAATTGAAGTGGATCTCGAAAATTAGCAGATTTATTAACCTTGTGCAACCAGAAATACAATATGAAAACATTGAAAAACAAGTTATTGGGCTATCAATCGGAGCTCGAGAACAATTTAGACAATGATTTAATTTATCTAAGCAGCTTATAAACGATGTTGGTATTACCACAATTTTTGGATCTTAAAGGATAGCATTTCATCAGTTGTACAATTTATTACTATATTTATATTCAATTTTGTAACAAATGTTTTTCTGTAACAAAAAATGTTTGAAATCATTACGTACTGTGTCCAGAGATGCGCATCCACAGTTTCGTTACGTTACGTTACACTATTATGATGGGTTTTAAAATTGTATAATATATAATTCGGAAAACGCAATTAACTACAGCAGAACGTAATAAAAAATAGATACATCCCAGGACAGAAACAAGAGGAAAGCTGAGAGCCAGAATCTAGAGTTGCATCGGAGTATCATCAGTCAGCTCGAACAAAAAGCTACATTCGGAATATTTGACAGCCGCCCCAGACACAAGTCAACCAATACAAGAAGGTGGTCGTGCCCAAGCGCCGGTTGTAACCACCAATAAAGGAGAAGAGCATATTGGTAACTTAAACGATGAAAATAAACAACATTGTTGGCGTAGATTGGAGGCCTATCGAGTTAAAAGTAAAAAACCATTACGTCAGGGGAATGTTTTGCATTTTTAGGGCATTTTCAGGTGGGCAGGCATAAAACACAGCAATTTCATTTTTGCAATCCTGCCTGCACGAAACGACAGTTCAGGTGCTAAACAACTTCCAAAAACATCAACACATTTCAGTTCCAAAATCCTCAAAATCGGATTCCAATTCTGAAGATACACTGAACTTACGTGGACAAACAAACATGATAGTTTTTATATCACTAATTGCAAGTAACAATAATTTGTAGGAGTAGTAGTGTTCGGACCAATGCAATTCTGAATTTAAAGTTGTAGGTTCAGTTCAATACTGTTTAATTCAATACGCTACTTTTTCAAATCAAGATCAAACTGAACCGAATGATTCAGTTCAAAACTTTAAATTGAATTGAACCGTTTTCTTTGGATTGAAGTTCAAACGATTCATTGTGCCCGAACATTTTTCAAAATCAACCGTTTGCAAACTTTCCTTCAAGTAACGAGTTCTCCTTTTTAGGCATCCTTCTGTTGTGCACTGTTACCGCGGAAAATGAGACTTGTAATTACATGTCGTAAATGAAAGATCGCTATGTACTGTAACATAACTATGTTACTTTGTCTTAGCCACCGAATGGATAATAATTAACTGGAGTTATTATTTATTGTTATTTTAAATTATATTATATGTAACTGCCTTTGTAATTGTGAATAATTTATTGACCGAAGTTAGCGGGCCAATGAATTTGAATTGTAAAAGGTATAAACGAGCGAATTGTCAGTTGGAGAAGTAAGTCTCTCTTTAGAGTCGGGATCGTCTCTGACTTAAAAGAGTAGTTAGAGTCATGGATGGGGAAACCCTGTCCGGACATTATTTTGTACTATTGAATGAATTATGTGGAGGAATAGCCCTGAGCCAAGCAATTCTTTTACAGTACTTACGTGTGACATAAACCTCAGTTACCATTAAGCCAACAATTGATTAAGTATTAAGGAATAATAAAAGTTCCGAAATTTTTCAACAAGAATAAATTTGCTATTTTATTTTATTAAAAATTTCAGATAGCGTCGGAGACTCTTGAAGTAAACCTGACAAAGCTGAAATTATGATTGATTTTTTCCTCAAAAGTCCAAGCTATTTATATACAACTTTGGAATGTGAGTAATTTAAAGTATTGTAGACAAACATTATTTAAATGTCTAAAGAAAACCTTGATTTTCAATTTTGTTCAATTTAAAATTTTGAATTGAATTGTTTTTTGCTGAACTGAATCGAATATCTAGTTTCAATTCAGTTCCGCCTGTGAATTGAGTTGAATTGGAAAAAGTGAATAGAATTGAATCGTTCCGACTTAAGATTAAAGTGTTCCATAGGTGACTGTATACAACGGACCTACTAGCAACGTTTCCTGTGTAATGAGGTTCTCATATTCTCCCTATAGTATGCATTTGGTAAATTATACCTCTATATATAATGACCAGAGATGCGCATCCACAGTTTCGTTACGTTACGTTACACTATTATGATGGGTTTTAAAATTGTCGTTAATTATCGTTACATTACTAAATATCGTATGAAAAATTCAGCGTTACCGTTCCGTTACTACAAGACAACGGTAATACTCCAGCCTTAATTTTCGTTACCATTACAAAATATAAAATAGCCGTTACTTTTCGTTATCGTTACTATTATTGTCCGCTCGTTATAAACTAAAACGTCTAACAACTAGTGTTGCCAGACGTACCTGGTATGCAGAAAATGTAGCAAAAGACAATTTACAGTTTCTGTGTAGTTCTTGATTCACCTGCAATGTGATCCACATCCCGAATACCCGGTGTGGTAATTTTAACATTTGTCCTTTTTTCAAATTCATTTTTTTCCTTTTCCTAGCAGCAGTATTCTCCATGGTTAGTTCTTATCTACTAAAAACTTCGTTATAAATAAAACTGAATTCGTAAGCCGATCACACATCGTTTTTTTGTGAGCAAAAGCGTGTGGATTGAGCAAAATAAAGGGTCAAAAACTTCCTATTGAAATTTGCCATGTTTTCAGTAACGTACATAAATGATGCTCTGGGATCAGGGTATCCACAACCAAGTCAAGTTGTTAATATTTCCCCCGTTTATTTGCACGCACAGTTACTCCAAGCAAAGCCAACAATATATATATAATAATATATAATAATGTACATGCATATATTTATTTGATAGCGTTACGTTACGTTACAATATCGTTTTCTGTTTACACACGCTTCAGCGTTATAGTTATTCTGATAAATGTTTAGTACACCATAATTCCGTTACCGTTACGTTATTGCCTGCTACAAATATAGGCCGTTACGTTAAAAAACGGCGTTATTCCGTTATTGTCGGGTAAAAGTAACGTAACGGGCGCATCACTGATAATGACACCTCCCTTATAACTCCACAAAAATCCCTCCAATGGGGTGTCGTTACAAGGGGAGTTGACTCCAGCTGATTGTTACATAACCAAAGAGTATTAATTACAACTACATATCGATACACTATAACAGCTATTGTGTGAACATCCACGAGATATTTATTATGGCATGTACGTAACCCTTGTTTGTTGCTTTAAATATAATTTGGGTCATGTATAATAAATATTTTGAATATTGTCAATATTATATTAATTATTATCACCTTTTTATTGCGCTTCTAATGATACTTTAACTGAATACATCTCTAAATCATCATAAATCATGATACAACATTGAGGTAGTGCTACTACATGTTAGTTTATGTTGTTGTAACAAGCTGTGTACATAACACGCCCCCATGCTGAGCTTACGTTTTTGTGCGTTTATTCAGTAGCGGCGAAAGAAAATGCTGTGTGACTCCGGTCTTTGATAAATATAGATTCCTTAGTCGTCGTCACTGGTCACCATGTACTGTTACTAAAATCTGTACACACAGGCATTAGATTTTAAAACCCGAATGATCTCTAAAAATTGGGTGGAGTATGGAGTGGGATTAGTTGTGTATAATGACTGCAGAGGTGAATCCAGTAAGCTCAACCACAACTATTAAGCCCAGTCCAGACTGGCGAAAATACATTTTCTTTCTCACTGGCATACTCCTCGCATTCACCGGCTTCATTACAGTCATCATTTGCAGTTACAATCGCTTTACCTGGTCTCCTCACACTGAAGACAACTCAAGTATGCACAAATTTTCCAATTCTACCTATAAGGCAAATGGCAAATAAACATAGTATATAAATGTTCCAGATCCGCCAAGGCTTTACGTAACTTTTTTATACTTGCAGTGCAGCGACCTAGCCAAAAGTGAACCAATCTTAGCTTGTTATGGTAGGGATTCTAGTGTTTAACCCTCAAAATTCAGGATATTCTCCTATAACTTAGGCAACATTGAAGTATAGCAAATTCTGCCCGCCAATATTTTTTACGTGCTCAAAATTTGTTATTTTCAATAAATACTATATCGTGCTACTTACATTCAACTAAAATTTGAGTTGCCTTGTAATCGTTAACTCTTACAAATCACATCAGAAACGATAAACAAAGCTTAATTGTGGTACTAGAATTAGAATGGCAATCGAACGAGCGATTTTCAAAACATTACAAAAGTAGTATGCGGGTCTAATAAAGGGTGGGTATTATCATTTGAGTCCACCTCGATGCTAAATAAGAGAATGACAGTCAATCAATCAAATATCCAAATTCTCTGTTGTGTAAGGTTTCAAAATTGTTTCCTTTGGGAAATCTTTGCTGTTGATATGCTTTACTGCAAACTCTTAAGCCTTTTTCAAAAACATTGATCCTTTTTTGCAGTTTTAATGTCCCCCATGGTACTACGTAGCAAATTATGGCTAAATCATGGAAAAATTAATATATAGCACGGTTGGCAAGATTTCTCTCTACATGAACGTAAGGGAGCATAAAAATGTTTTACAGGTTATACCAGTGATCTTGTCCGGACCACTTATAAAGTTTCATTATTGGTCTGGTCCGGTGGTAGATTTTTATGGTCTGGCCCTGTAACACCACAAACAATTGGTCCAATATCAGGACCACAGGATTATTGTCCTAAATGTGTATGCAAAATAAATAAAAATATATAATTTAGCAAAATCCCGTGGAACATGTCAAAAATGCCATTTTTGGTGATAAAAAATTCACTAAATAAATCATTATTTAATTAAGCTCAATGGTTTTCTAAACAATAGTCGGGACCATGATCTTTGGTCTCGTCTGATCTGAGCTTTGAACCAGACCAGTTTCATAAAATCTAGATCAGAGCAGACCATTGGCATCCCTAATTTATATGCTATTGAGTTTACCCATTTGTTAATTTTTGAAAACCTTTTATATACACTTAATTGCATAGATGCTTAGGTACATTATACTGGTAGCCGGAAGTCAATACTTTCTACAATACTAAATTCAATAATTTGGTTTTTCTTTCTACAAACGCATATCTATCTATTATCGCAGAAACAGGAGTCCCTTTGTGAGTATAATCCTTCAGTCTTACCTCAAACCCCAGACAGTAGTTCTCACATTAAGATGTGGGTACATTTGCGCTCTTTTTCTGTCGGCGGCTCTGTAAAGTGGTTTGGAATATTTTTGATTACTGTATTTGTAATAGTATTTGAAATCAGAGATGCACAAATGAAATAGACTTCCTTCAAGCCTTCCAAGGCTAAAATATTATAAAAGTTCAGCCCTCAACGTATCTTTACAAGATGTCCTTAAAATATTTTGCCTTCCCTCAGCTTTTCTTCTAAAAAACATAAACCTTCGTCCTCTAAAAATAAACTTCCTTCAATAAGCCTTCATTTGATTTTATTTAATGCAGCAATAACTCTGGTTATTGGGGATGCCTTTGAAAGGTATTTCGGATATATTATCGGTCTTGTGAGCATGCATATAGGTATATACAGATATAGCTGCAGTTCCCTTTATCTAGCCACAGGAAATGATCCACACAAATCATAATTCAGTTAATAATCTCGCTATAAAAGACGGTCAAGGGATCCGGAAATTATACTCTTTATAAAAATTGAGTTTGATGCAAATGCGTATTTGGTCTTTTGGGACCGTTTAATTCCAAAGAATTTAGCGCAGCAGCTTTCGAGTAATGCTTTCTTCACTGTAAGTGATTCCATTCAAAAGTTATGTATGTATGGGTCTTACTATTTCTATCGAGCTTTTGATTAGACAAATCTTTCTACAAGTTCTGCAAAAATCAAAATTTGTAGTACCGCTTCGCTCATAAAAATGTGAGGCAACGAGTAAACGAAGTAAAAATGTTTACTTTTATTGCAACTTTTTAAAATAATTTAAAGACTTTACTTCACAATCACTATTTGCTACATGTGCAGTATTCGGAAATATTTTTAACAACATCAAGACGTTTATAAAAAGATGATAATCAGAAATGCCCCATATTCATGCTCATCTTTTTCGCTTAACAGTAGTTCTTTAAGCTGAATTTTCTCAAACTTGCTCTTTACTTTGGTTAGTCATGTCCACAATTCTCAACGTAAAACTTGTTAGATAGCTCTCTGGAAAAAGATAAATGCATTGTTGCACCCTACATACAGATACAAATGTGACTACTGCTTACTGTCGAGAAAATGACACAATTATCATCATTACGGCGCAATGCCTTTGAGTACCTGGTGCAGGCTTTCCACTGTTCACATGTGAACTGTTTCGGGAACCCGACGGCTGCTAAAGAAACTTTCGTATTTATTTGATCCAAAATACAAGAATTACCAGAATTAAAACAGCTGCGAGTGAACCTTGACTTCATTACAACGACTTTGACAGAGTACAGGGAAATAATTTTCCCCTGCGAACCATGAAAGCATGAAACGGAGTGAAACTGTGGCACATACATCATTTGATTCCATTTCATAGCAGCAAATCTTGTTTCAGGTTTCGTATAATTTGATTCACTGACGTATCAATATTTGGGATCACACAAAACAGCAGCGAGGCAATCTTATAATATTTAAGGTTTCCCAAATTTTGTTTTAGTTTTATGTTTTATTTCCACATAAGCTTTTTTAGATAGCGCTTTCACTCATATGTAAGAAATTGTATGGGTTTTCTACTGAGCTACACGATTAATCTCTAAACGACATGCCCGATAAAATTACGATGAAAGGTTGAGAGTAATTTGGTAATAGGATCAAATGAGAGAAAGACTTGAAGATGGAGATATTTCTGAACCTGCATTTTTTCATGCAAGGCACGTCCATTATCAAAGATATTAAAAACATTGTGCTGTAACGAATTTTGTGCTTCATTCACATCTTACAGCTTCCGCCCAGATCAAAAATTTCGACTGCAAAGAACAATAACTTGTTTAAAAAACAAAAATGCAGGTGGTTTTAAAAAGTGCACTAGCAAGTAAAAAAGAAAAACAGGGTAGATAAATAATTTATTATTCCATTTTTCATCATGCTTAATTTAAATTCTGAACAAAATTCGCTTAGAATGTAAAATCATCTTACGCCACTCGGAAATGCATATTAATATTACTTCATATAATACTCCAAAATCCATAAAGGTTTCCAAAACTTATTTGGCACTGTGGATGCAGTCAAAACTTGCTATACCGGATGTCTATGTAACAGAAACGCATTTCACGAAATGTTAACCATTGTACACTTACATATTTTTTATTGACAGTACGTATACGCACAACAATAATTTTATTAAAGATGATCGAAAGTGAAATCACATTAGTACCTGTAGCATCTAGAGTTAAATATTTTCTAAATATTTTTCAACAATTATAATGCAAAGAAACATAATTTTGTATTAAAAGAAATCGTCAAGTTATATATTTTTTAAATAGGGCAATACAAATCTTTCTATAATGGACGTGTATATTATTATTGCACTGTATTTGCATTAGCATTATGCTTAAGGAGAATGCCTATGCATGTTATGGTTACATTAAAGAATACATACTGAATAATTAGCATTGTGTAGTTTTATTAATGAACGTGGAACGCAAGATGATTTTTACATTATGAGCAAAACCTTTACGGGTTTGACGGCGGACTTTTTTATTACCCTTTACCCTTTACAATGGTACTGATTGTTAGACCTTGCATGCAAATTTTCAAAAAAAAAGTATTTTGGTGGGAACACGGAGATATTTGTATGTATGAATTTCATATTCAATTGTATATTTCAATGTATTCTAAATGGTAGCCATGCAAGTTTGTTGATAATGACCCATATTTGGATACGTGCTGTGTGTTGGGCGCTGAAAAAATATCATTTAACGTAGTTTGGTCTCGCATCAACTTTACGCTTTAGATTACCACAATATGTTCAGGGGTTCTGCAGGGGTCGTATTTTTGTCGGAAGACTCCCGGGAAGATTCTTCCCAGGGAAAAATATTTCTGGCAGGGAAAATCTCAAAGGGAAAGGATTTTGGCGGAGTGGCTTTTTTGCGAACAGAAATTTTTTAATTTGTTGGCCTTTTTTTGCCAGGGATTTTTGTTCAAGGGACATTTGTTATACCAATAGGGTTTCTTAGATTGGTTGACTTATTTGGCAGGCATTTGTCGTCTTGTAGGGAAATTATGTTTGCAACAAGGATTTTTAAAATCGTTGAGGAACTCTCCACAGGGATGTAAGATTCAGCAGGGAAATTCAGAAATGACCTCTCAGGGAGATTTACAAAAATCCGACCCCGGGGTTCTGAAGTTATTAATAAACACTTTGTTTGGAAGGTCCGGTACGTGCATAAATAGGTGATTTTTTCGCTTCAGGAACTTTAAAAAAAAAATCTAAAGTTGCTGATCGAAGTAAAATTATCTAGACCATAGATAGAACCATGCCAAAAATACTGTTCGTGATGACAACTTTTTGAAATTATGTTGCTTCACATTTTAGACTCCTCCAGGTACAGGCTGATGGTATAAGTTGTAAATAAACCAACACTATTTTTTAGGTATTTTAAAAGAACTTTTGTGCGGGAATAAAACAATTTTCAAACCTCTGAAATATGGCAACTTTACTCTAGTTTTAAAATGTTTAATGTTTTAAGATGTCTAGATGTTTTAAAGATTAGGAATTGGAACTGCTATTGTATAGACAAGAATTCAACGGTATCTTCACCGTTAGTCTCGTAGTTCTGGACTGCCCTGTTAATCAATGAGATTGGTATTCCGATCAGGTCGATATATGCCATTAATCAGGACTTTGAAGTAATGCTTATTATTGTTCTTGTTCCGGTTCAATAACAAATTGTTCCAACTTTTGTCTCCTCTATTAAATTATTAAATACGGCTAATTGTGAGTAAACATTTGTTTAACATTTCATTTACCACCCATTACCTATCACTATTACTATGTTGAAACAAAATAGTAACAGTTTAAAAAAATTACTTTGAAGAAGCGTCTGCACTAAACATTTATTTTTTGTGAAAGTATTTAGATGGTTAGTTGAACAATTTTTGCCGAGAATCAGGAATACTCAGATGTAGCTTCTTTCATAGCGAGAAATACAGTTAATGATTAAGACAGAAAATGACATTCGTGTATAATCAAAAGTCGTCATAGCGCATCATACCCTAAGGCGAAAGTGTCTGAAGGATTAAAATGCACCACATATGAATACGATGCAAGGGTTGGTGGCAGATTGGAGTCAGTTAGCATGAAAAATGTGGCCTTAGGATAAAAAGGTAGTGGTAATCGCTGCAAAATATGTCATACCATAGGGCTACAGATTTCAGTTTTTTGGAATTTCATCAGAATTTCCGAGCTGGTACTCAAAATTTTTGGCAGATCCTTACTTAAAAGTAGACACAGCAGTAAATGAAGCAGGGCAAGTTCAGGATTTTAAAGACGAGGTCTACAGTCTTTACTCAAATTTTGCTCTCTGTATAACTCCATCAGCTTTCTTTAGCCAAAATCCAGCACAGCTCAAAATGTCGTAAAATTTGCTCTCAGCAAAAAGTTAAAACCCTATAGAACCTCCCACCAAAATATTTTCGTCGTTACTCTAACGGTTAACGTGCTAGGTCAACGGTAACTTTTTCAAAGACCCCACAATATCTTCGGCATTTATTGATGGAATGACTTCAATTTTTGCAGGAAGGTTTGTTATTGTGACCCCCTCGGGTGTATTCAAAATCTTTTTGATCGGCCCACCCGTTTGACCTTTAGGGGATCACAGAACTTTGCGGGGTAATCGACAAAACTCGTAGAAAATTTGATACTATGGCGAAGTCCCTCTTGTGTTTTCGATGCGTGTTTTTAAATTTGTTTGAAATTCAAAATTTAAGCTGTTTCAAAAACATTCAGTTGTTTTCAATTGTTCGAAAATTGAAAAGAATGTTTCAGTGTTCTATGTACATATTTAGTCAGTGTAAAATGAAATGAATTCAGTAAAAAGTTACGTATAAAATAAGCTGGTAAACGTGTCATCGAATGGAAGCCAAATAAAATAACAAGTTTAACTAGTTAACTGTATAAATAGAAAATTAATACTACTATGGATAATTTTTTTAAACAGGTGAGGAGGAGGAGCCTAGCGACTGGTGGTTAGTTCTTGGGATTATCTTTTTGTTTTTTGGAATCATGATGCTTCTTGTATGTTGGAAATCGCACGGTTCCATGTCTGTTCCTGCCGCTTCCCATGTTGAACCTAAAATGGGACGTATAGAAAGGGACAGCGAAAAATCGTTGCCTGTGAATAACAAGAGAGAAGATAATTTCAGGATTAACGAGTTGAACAGTGGGTAAGTAAAATTAAAGCTTCTAGTTACTTATTGATATGCCGATTTTTAAATAAATAACAAAACCTTTAAGCACATGTAACCATACTGTTTTACTTTATGTTGGTTGCAACGATCATGATAACGATTGCTTAGAAGTAAGATTAGGGTAATATTGCACAAGTTGAGGTGTTCTGAACTGGACCGTCGAAGTTAAATCCAACTAAAAAAAATACTACATGCAAGCAAAGCACAATTCCGCCAGAGCTAAAATAGAACACCGAACTTAGTAGAACACATATTACCACTTAACAAGTCACAAAACTTGTTCTCAATTCAACTAACAAATAATTATGAATTCAGGTTTACACAGGGTTGGCAAAAATCGGATTGGATTGATAAAGTCCAGGCCAGTGGTACAAACCGGATTTTACCGGTTTTTATTGGATAGTGGAATGAATGGGATTTTATTAATAAATCAGACATTCCAAGCTGCGAAAATTGAATCCGTACTAGCGGTAGGGTTCCCAGACGTCCCGGAATGCCCAGGACAGTCCCGGAATGACAGTCGTTGTCCCGTGTCCCGGAAGGGTGTATTCCGGGACACGTAAATGTCCCGGAAACGTCGAGCTCAAAAAGTTATGAAAATTATTGAGTTTTTAAGATAAAAATAAAATATTTCTCTCTAGAGGAGCTCGATTCAAACGAGAACATCTACATAAAACTAATAAAATCATAAAACTGTGATTACAAGCGTAACAAAGTCATCAGGTAATAATTAAAAAGGTCTATGTTTTGCAATTCTATATGGGAAGAAGGTTGTCAATTCAAAAAATTGGTTACGTCGAAATGGCAAAGATAACCAGACCCCTGCTTGGATTTTAGTGTGTAAAGCTACTTTCTCTGTGAAGTATGAAGAATTAGGGTTTGTTAAATCTCACGTGTAAAGTTCCTAAAAACTTAGAGAAAGCAGGTGCTGAAACTAAAACAGTTTCGATTTTTTTAACCGAAAAATCTGGAGGCGATTAAAAATACAATGCGACCGTATATTACGGCCGCCAAAATTATGTGTTTTAGAAATTCCAGGAAGAAAATCCATCATTTGTTGCTGCTAATTGCAAATATCACAGTATACACAACGCTGGGAAATATGCAAGCATTAAATTATCAATGGATGTTGAAGGGTTAGTTTTAAAGGTTTTTAGCGAATCTAGCTCAGAGACTAGACTCTTTAAAACAGTTATGTGAATTCGTGGATGCGGCTTTCCTTACTTCCAGCACTGGACGGATTCCTTTCTAATAGGTCAGCTTTGAAGTCATATTTTCTTTTGAAGGAACAAAGTGACCTGTTGTATGTCATAACAGCAATGAAGTTGCTGCGAAAGTAGAATGCCTAACCGAATGTTACCTATACATATATTGTGCACATTATTTTACAATAAATGAATTCGCCCATTTTAATGTTGGAGTGTAATGATTGTACTTCTACGGAAGTTTACGCCATAATGAAATCTCGCCTGGAAAGTTCTGTAAGCCGATACTATAAATTTTACAGAAGTAGCGCTAATGCAATTCTGAAAAATTTACCCCCGCAACAAAACAAAAGCGCTTTAAACAGGAAGCTTTGGATTTTTTTGAAATCACTGCAGACCTATTTAAGCAGACATTTGGATTTAGTGATACTAAATTTTTAAAAAAATGGAACTACTAAATTTTAAATCAGGAATTTTTAGTATCCATGGCTTATTTACTAAATATTGCCGTTGCACTTGGTATTAAATTAAACGAGGACGCACTGTACAATGAATTTTGCTACTACATCAAACTTGAGTTTTTTATTGTGATCGGTGATCGTGAGAACTGTGGGTGCAAAGTGGGCTGAGTTTTTTAAGAAAGATCAATGTCCTGAACTATTCAAGCTTGTAACGTTCGTGCTTTTAATTCCTGTTAGCAACGATTTTGCAGAAAGTTATTTCAGCCTGATGAAGAAAGTTTGGACAGCCGAGAGAAACTTAATGTCAACAAAACTTGTGAAGGCAGAGCTTCAAATTAAATGTGCCCTTTTCATGTTGTGAATTGGTTTCTTTTTTGAACAAACCGGAAAACAAGAAAATGTTATTAGATGCAAAAAGTTTGAAAAATACAATTAGGAATCGTGTATACGTAAACAAAATTTAAAATTATTTTGTCCCGGAATGACGTTTCAGAAAAGTGGGAACCCTAACTAGCGGGTTCTATTCGTTCATCCTGGAATGTATTGGACTCTGGCTTGAATTGGCGAAAATTCATGCGCGCATGTATTAATTGACGCTCATTCGTTTCTATAATTGGGTTGTTGGTTTAGACCAAAATTTTTCTTCTGTCGGGAGAAAGTATTGGATCATTTCAAATGTATTCCATACTAGTGAATATATGAGTGAGGGAAATACATATAAATATATTTGTAGGTAATTATTTCAAATATATGTCTGGAATTTCTGTTCTTCTTTTCACAAAGTAGGTGGTCACAAATATGTTTGATTGATTTATGATATTTATCAGTAGGATCTGGTAGTTGAAATGAATATATGACCCTGATTTAGTTGGTTCATTGATTTGTCTCACATTCAGTTTTGTCCATTATTTGACAGTTATGTGGCACTTATCCGCCGAAACAATATAAATACTTTCTTGTTTCGATAAATTTCTCCTGATATTCTTGTCTTTGGTCTGTATTTATTTGTTTGAGAATATTAGTAATGTGCTTTCGTACTGCAGATTGTTCATTTGATGGAATATTAAATGTATGGAAATTTGCAATTAATTTCAGCTCTGAATCATCTACATCTTGCTCATTCAGCACAACATAAAAATAAAGACCTAAGTCCAATATCTCTCAATAAGTGGGCATGTCCTCAGATACACAACTGTTATTTATGAGTGAAAATTGGTATTTGTTTAAAAAAATAATTTCTTTTATCAAATTTCTTCATTTGATTTACATTTTTTAAACTTACTCCTACTCTGTTGTAGCGTTTATAAGATATTTTAAAATACACATAGATATAAAATATATAAATAATATCTTATACAATATAACAAAGAAAAACAACCATTTTTCATCTACAATGATAACATTAACGTCACTGATTGGCTTTCCAACAGTCCGTCGAAATTTTGTGGGCCCCAGATATGTGTAAACAAATCTGGCCCGGAACGTTCCTCAACCCGCACTATAGAAGCCAAATATGAGTCTAACGGCTACAAAGCCCGTTAAGGAAGCACGGCCTCCAACTTGTAACAACAGAACAATTTTGGCTCGAACCCCCGGATTTCTGTTTCTGGAAACTAATGAAAGCGGTGCTTTTATTTTGCGGAAACTATAGGGGCGGGGTTTTTATTTTTGTCTCGCGACATTTGATGTTACGAATTCTTACCAGACGCAGAGGCCAATAGATGCTCATAACATCAAATATCAACCACTGGTCATGGCCAGGTTTAGTTAACTGCATAGTATTGGTGTTTATTATACTTGATCCAATTCTGACTGG
Organism: Allacma fusca; assembly: GCA_947179485.1. Taxonomy (NCBI): domain Eukaryota; kingdom Metazoa; phylum Arthropoda; class Collembola; order Symphypleona; family Sminthuridae; genus Allacma; species Allacma fusca. The sequence continues at coordinate 52,044,367 of OX359249.1, read as the reverse complement.
CTACATCAACTGCTAGCCAGTTATACCATTTCTTTGTAGTGGTTTGCACTTGTTAATAAAAATCAGGTTTTTCTAATCGTGTTCTCCGGTTATTAATCCGAAGTTTTGTATCCGGGTATTTTTGCTTGACGATTTGACCCATCAACGCTGGTCGCATTTTTACATTTACAGCTTTTCATTACTTTTTCAGAAAAACACAAAGCCAAATCGACTCTCCGGTCGTGCCTCACTACAAGCCCCGAAACTTTAATCAGCACGGGTACGGCAATCATCACGCTCCTATTGCAACAATTGATGAATTCGATTATTCGTTGAGATCGTCAATGAATTCGTTATGGAGTCAGCATATTCACCAACAAATAAATCAGTCATCAGAAGAGTCTGAAGATGGTTCATCCTTTCAGTCTATTATTATGCAGTAAGTAATAGCAATCATGTTACCAAGAGTCAACCTTCGTGTGCCAATTTCCTCTATTATTTCTCAACTTAACAAACATTTATTGCAATTTAATTGTAATACTACTCCGTTATAATAATTAATTCTTATTACATGTGGTCTGTAGTCATCTTCTTTTTCATTAAAAGAGTTTACTGGTCTCTCAAATGAGCTGGTCGAGGGTATATTAACAAACAATTCAATTGTGTATTGATTTAATGGTCAAAGTAGAATTTGCAATATTATATACACACAGACTGTACTATTTGAAGTATCCACATAACTGCGATTCAATTCCTGTATTAAATTTTAAATAATAAATAATCTATGGAACAGGAAATAGTTGCTGTAGTAAATGCGATGCTCACTGAGTCTCTTATGTACATGCAATTGTAAACACTAATTAACCCTGTTAGTTCCATGATTTTTAACTTGCTAACATTCTAAGTTTCCCATGTAAGACCACATTGTTCATGTTCATAATATATGTTGTAACCAGACCTGTGCAGAATACATGGTCGACGATGACAAATCACAAAACAAAATACTTGATAAAATACCCACTTCCATTTCCTGTTCGCTCATTTCTGTTAGTAGATCACATTACAATTTTTTAAACTAACTTTTTGAGAGTGAAACCCTGTCAGGAATAATTATTAATAAGACCTTCTTATCCATTTAAACCAAGTACTGGAGACTATGAGGTCAATGGATTGTTGAAGTCTTGAACATTATAATGATAGCGCGCTATAACTAGCAGTCCGATTTTTTGTGCTGAAATTTCAAGAACATATAATAAATTATTTAAGTGGAAATTGCAGCTGAACATTTTCCTTTACTCTTTACATACTTCATTATTTTTCCGAATAATGAAGGATTTTATTCGTCTTAAAGGGAAATGAACAGGTACATCTGAAATTATCGATAATCAATAACTTGAATGCTCCTGATGCAGTAACAAGTGTAAATTGGCACGAACGTTGATCATTTTATTGTTAAAATGGAACACTATTCTCAAAAACGGTATGTTACATACGTATTTGTGGCATCCGATGAATATTCGTGATGGTGAAAAGTTTTGAGCAAAATACTGAATTTCAAATTATCTATGTACATTTTGCATGACATTGAAAGTAAGTAAATACGAAATACTTTTGTACTTGTCAGCATTTGATACTAATTGACAGCAATACTAATTGTAATTACGAAATACTTGTCCACTGTAGCCGACTTCAAAATACAATTAAGTCTCAAAATATATATATTTACATCTCCAGATATGATTCTGCCAATTTCTGATATTGTCATTTTATTATGGAAGACCTGGTTGCTATAAAAATAAAATTACACGCTTAACTTGTAGTACATTTCATTTGGATTCATTTTCGTCAAATATCAACGGTTCTTTTCAAAAACTGTGGATAATCCTCCAAAAATAGGGTAGGTTGTGAAGTACTTGAAAATTAAGTATTATTTTCGGGAACAACAGATTTTCACTTCATTTGAAGTATGTATATTGCCCATGTTTGGGTGCTGTGGCCCCAACTTTTGCGAAGGACTATTGAAAACTATAATTTGTGAAATTTAGAAATCAGTTGGTTAGGTATCAGACAAAGCTGTTGTTATATACTAAGGAAAAACAAATGTTAAAACAAAAGATAACTGACATTCGATAATTTGTTAAATTATGTAATCAGAAGATATCATCTGCGATCAGGACTATGTGATAAGTCACTAAGGGGCGAAGCGGCACTACGTGATGTAACAACATAAGCTGGTATAATTAGGTGCATACATACAATGATCGCATTACTTTTGGTTCCAATATTTATAGTAATCCAAAATTATTATTATCATTTAATCATTTAAAATTGAAAATTGTAATGAGACTACATTGTTTAATATTTTTACGAGGGCTGATTTCTATTACGCATACAAAAACAACACTTTCAAATCCTTTTTCCTTTTATTTTATAGTTAAAGTTTTCAAAATCAATATGTTAAATTGTCGTTTTCATATTATACGAGCGGTGATGAATCTTATTATGACACTGCAATAAGTAATTAGTATTGTTAATTTGAAAATACCCTGACCAAAATTAACTCCAAGCCAAAATTGCTCTGAAATCCTTGTCAAAATTTTGGCGGGATACTCATATTCATCCATTTTTGGACCAAAATTTCAACAATTCCTTTCGCCAAGAAGGGTGTTGGTTACTACAAAATAGTGCCTACGACACACAATATTATTGATTGTTGTTTATCTGTACATGTGTCACCTTAACTGTTATAAATGCCACAATTTCTTTAGATTTCCTCCATTATTAAAAAATGTGCCAAAAATTCCAGAAATTTTCGAAATTTTGAGAAAATTTCGTTGGGTTTTGCAATTCTCAGGAAGGCATTCAATTAATTCCCTCAATCCATTATTCATCGATTCTACTGACATATAGCAAAGTGATGCATAAAATGCAACGCAACATCCTTTTTCTGCCTACATACAATGTATTTGCCTACATGGTCACATGTTACTTGCAACCTTATTTATAGCCATCTTTTCTGTAAAAGTACCTGCATTCTATTTTGCCTAAAAGGATTTCTCAAATGTGCTCGCACCGTGTTTATACATAAGTACATACATAACTGGATGCGGTTACACCTTTGAGCCATAGTAGGGTAACTCCCCAGACACTTTGTTTCATTTTCGATCGTTATTGTCGTAATTTTGCTCCATCTAGTTTTTATCTTTAAGATACATAAAAATATTCCCATTTTGATTTTTGGAACTTTAAGTAATTCAATTCTCACGAAAGCAAAGCTAAAAGTACATAAAGTTAAAGCGTACATCTTTTACTTGCATTTTGCCTGAAGTTACTGTGATGCAACAGGGCTGGGAAATTTAATTAGGTGAACTGTTGGATTGGATTCAAGGATTAATAAAAAAAAATCAGATTATTTGGATTGGATTAAGGGCTTCGCCAGTAATAATTCCAAAATCTGGATTTGGATTACGGGATTGGAAATAAATATCTAACAATTTGGATTTGGATTAAGGGATTGGCAATAAAATCCAAAATTGGATTGGATTAGTGGATTAAGAATAATAAACTGAAAATTCGGATTGGAATAGCGGACTAATGAATTCAACAAAAACCTGGGTTAGATTTGCGTATTGAAGAATAATCTGAAAACTCGAAAATTAGTGATTTGAAGAAGTAGAATTTAAACATTTTGTTTTGGATTATCAGATTGGTCAGAGATAATTTAGAATGTGTGTGTTACGTTGTTAGATCGACCCCAAAATTCCAACGAATTTGACTTGCGCTAACGGAATTATCAAAATATATCCAAATAATTTGATTTCACGGTTTAATTGGTTTACACATATTAAAGTAGATTTTTGCGTTGTTGGATGGACGAAGTGTAATGAGTTCATACAACAGAGGAATCATTTGATTTGAATTATTATAAATCCACCAATAATATATGTATATCTGTTACATGACAAAAATACTTATTTAAAAAACTTAGATGTATAACACCAAGCAATCCCACGAACAAATAAAGTATTCGCAAGAAAATTTTCGCTTGACAGGCAATTTGGTTTGTCTTACTACTTACTATATTTTACAGTTTCAAAAATTTGTCCATCATGAATTAGGTACTGTTTTTCTGAGTTTTGAGACATTTTTATTTTTTCGGCTCACTTCACTTGTATTACTGTAAGTCAGGGTGGCTTGATTTAAATCACGTTGATTTAAATCTTGATTTAAATCAAGATTTAAATCACTTGATTTTTTTCAAATAAATCATTGATTTAAATCAAAATTGACTCTTCAACTTTTGCGGTTAGGTAAAATTTAATTTTACGTCTCTAAACGTTGTAAAACGTGGATTTTTTTGTTTTTACAAATTTTTGGTATAAAACCATTTTGGATTTTGATAATTTTCAGGATAATTTGGACACGTTGACATATTGATTATCTGTCAAGCTGTCAAAGTGCCATAAAATTTGGATATGAGTGAGTTTTGAAGTATTGTATAATACAGATACTAGAGCTTCTGCTGGGGACAATTGTTATGCCCCACAGAAGATTCCGCCTCGTTTCAAAATCCAGGGACAAAAATGAGTATCCCAATCCCGTCCTGAAATAACACGGAGACAATATTTACATCCCGAAATTGTCTCGTCCCTAACAGAAACTCAGTAACTACAAAAACATCCCGATATCCAATCTTTCTAAAAGAGTACCGTTTAAAATGGAAAGATTTGACAGTGAATTTTGCATTTTTTAAATGTTACTCTTGTACGGAGAGATATTCACACTTGTTTAAACGGTATATTCCCAATTTGCAAATAATTTTTCTGTCCCAACATACTCTACCATCCCATCCCGAAACACTGTATATGCACACACTGTACACATTTTATATAATTACATATAAATATATTTATGTATACATAAATCAATAAAAATCCAAATGAGACAGCTGGTATCTGTACTACACAGCGTTTGGCTTCAAAGACAACTTAATTCCGAATTGTTACAATATAAAAAATACTGTTGATCTTTGGAATTGGCCTTTAACCAGCTTTTTATTTCATATTAGGTAGCTGACTTGCCTTTGTAATTTTCTCTCAATACATTTGATTGATTGTTCAAGTTTCATTGGGGCCAACAGTGCACAATATTATTAGGAAAATTAAAATCCAAAAATTTGTATGGAAATTCTATCGTACTATAAAATTTTGAATTTAAATCATAAAATATTGATTTAAATCAAAAAAATCCGATTTAAATCAAATAAATCTGATTTTTTTCAAAAAAATCAAAAAAATCAGCAACCCTGCTGTAAGTCCATACTAAATTGTCTTGTTCTGCGGTTATATAATTATTTATTATACATACCTCTGGAAACTATAACGTAGTGTTATTTGAAAACGTTAACTTTACAAGTTCAATACAATGCCGATAGGTGTAGAATAATGCAAGCTAATAATAATGGATGCAATGTATAATACTAATGCAATAAGTATGTATATGGCAGCATAATAATCCAATCCATATTCCCAACTGCTAGCTGAAGTGGATTTTGAAGTTAGGATTGACTACATTGATCATCAATAATTGGATAAGAATTGAGGATCGATTCATAGAATGCAACTAAATTGGACTAGGATTATGGAATAAAAAGAATTCATTGAGCCGGGATTGAGAAGTGAGGATTAGTTTCAGTTTGCTCAACTCTTGGATTAGGATTGGGATTGATTATTTATAAAATTTGCAATCCGGGGTTCATTTACGGATCAATTATCCATTCCCAACCCTGGATGCAATGGTTTTTCGAAAACCTAATATTTGAATTTCAGAAATATTACCGTCCCTGTTATCACATTTGCATGACTGTTGCTAACATTAACAACCGGGATACTGCATCTTGATGGATACGATGGATAATCTACCTGACCTCAAGTAATTGGCAAAGTAAACTTAGCTCGTGCCCCAACAGTAGATACGCGACAACCTGTATAGAGCTCTTTTAATTTCTACTTAAACGAGCACTGCACAGCCAGCTATTGCTGGCTTATTTTTTCTTCTAATAACCAATCATGTCACAAAAATGTCAGTTATTTTACCCGATGTCCACGTGGAGCCTAAAGTTTCTGGGATTGTGTAATTTGAGACAATGAATTCACCCCGGTAGTTACTAATCCCAATTGCCTGTAAAAGCCAGAATTTTGGGCTTTTTGTGAACACCCTTGTAATATGTAACCTCAGACTTTTTAAGCCCAGAACCTAATGCAATACCTAATTCAAACTGTCATGCTAACCCGGATTCAAGTTTTGATGTTTTAGAGGGATTTTCAAACTTTTAAAGCCGCTTTTATTGTTTGAAACTGAAAAGTTTGCAAATTCTTTGAGAAAATTCGGACTTCACGAGCATGTGCGTTCTGGGATTGGACGGAATCCATGCGACGTAAAACAACAGTTAGCATGAGACGTACCAGGTAGGGATGTGCGTATCGTTCATTTTTGAGCGATACCGATATTACCAATATTTGACTTTAAAATACACGAAAACGATATAACAATACTGTATGCAATTCAGAAACATCACTATTTTAAATGTTGGCTTGCTCGCAAGGTGAAATTGAACACACGTATGACGCTTGGGTTTGCCGAATTTTCGTTTGGGGACAAAATTTTCGTCATTTGCAGCCAATTATTTTCAACAAAAACGTTAGAGGTCTCCAGTATGACATTTCTGGAATAAAAAACTGCAAAAATGATATTCTTAACCATGCGATATATCGTTTAAAAATTGCGAGAAATATCGTACGATATTTTTGCTCCAAAATGCACGAAATGAACGATAATATCGTCTCGTTATGTCGTTTGGCACATCCCTAGTACCAGGTATTTTTAGAGTTAAAAAATGCCTGTCTTATTTCAAATTTTAAAAGCTGTTTAATTGCTGTAGGCAAAAGTATCTTACAAAGAAATTAGTAAAAACCTCAGCGGTTAAGCCAACAATATTGATTTTTCGACCAAATTTCAGCAATTTTTTCTCATAGACCAAATCATTTGGGTCCTTGCCACGGTGTACTTTATAATTTTTCTAATGCTTACAGGATAGGATTCAAAGTTTCAAAATGACTAACGGGAGTCTCTTAAAATTTGAAATATCAGAATAAGTTTTGATTGGGATGTCGCATTTTGTTCATTGATCGTTGGAGATATCTATTAGTAAATTGCTCTACACATTTGAATCATCTCGACTGAATTCTAATAAAATTGATGGCGGGATAATCGAATGAAAATGATCCAACGTCGAAGATCAATTATAATATGTAGCGATATAAAACATCAAAATCAGCTTTACTCAGAGTCAAGGTTTACAAAAGACGAATATTGGAAACAATAATTCATAGTTTAAATTTATATTCTTTCACGCTTAACGAACTCTTTCGAGCTGTATTTTATAGATAAGAACAGGTTGGTTAAATGAGAGGTACATCACAGGCCGCAGGATGCATTAATACGAGTGCAACACTGTTCAGATGAAGGCACTGAACCACAATACGTTCTTTCTGAACCCAATTTCTCAACTGGTTTGTCACGTAAACAAATAAATCATTAAAGATGTGCTAGAATTTGAACTTGAGAAGTACAAGACGAATTCGTTTGGTTGTCGGCATGTATTGGGCCCATTGGCGATCCATTTTGAACTCCAAGCACACGGCTGTTATGGTGATGCGCGAGGTGATGACTATTATGTTGATTATTTGTGCAATGTAATTGCTGATCCCACATGTTGTGATTAGAACCGGATACCGTCACAATTACGGACTCTCTTCGAATAACTTGGCTCGAGTCCGTAGTTTGAACAATTCTTACTAAATTACCGTCTTGGTTGCCTTTCTTAGCAACACGGTTGCTGGCAAAGCGTTCAACCATTCCTTTGTCGTCTAAGTTGCGTGAGTCATGTCTCTCCACAGGTCCCTTGTTGATATTTTCGGCGTGATGATTGCTAGGAAACATTTCCATGTCCAAACTCAAGTCCATGCCTACACTGACAGCTTGCATAACAGTAACAACTGCTGTAGCTCCATTAGCGGCTCCGCTCAAAGCATGACCAGAAACTACTGAAACATTGTCGGCTAGGGATTGCTGAGATAGGTAGCTTAATAACGACGGATCCCTGGAATGCAAAGGAGATTCCAGCATCATATGATGCAAATGGTGACCAGCGGAGGGGTCCAATGATGTCCTATTTCTACCGACAGGCTCGCCGTGCATGTTATTTCCAGATGACCTACTTCGGTAGCTTGGTGGACGGCTATAATCTGGTTCATTACGACAATTACCGGTATTCCTGTTGGAAAATATTTACATAATATTATTTACTAATATTTATGTTTTTATTTATTTAAGCTAATTCAATCAAGCAGAAGTAATTAGATCTGGTTCATTAGGGGACAGTCACATATTTTGTGACTCACTAAATATTTGTATATTCTAGAAGACATACATTACGTTCCACATTTTTTAAATTCGCTTCACTGACCGTGGTCAATATTTCAGGTCACAAATGTGAATCATGGTCCAAACGTTTTAAGGATTTCAAAACTAACAGTTTGTAATTCCTTCGGACGGACACGTTTTAGAAATAAATTTTCATCCGTCGTTGTTTCTAGGGTATGCCGATTTGAAAATGCCCGACATTCTGGGTCTTTTCGTTTCAGGGCGAGAACGGCCCAATAAGACATATTATGCAAGGGTATTTTGGATATTTTCATTCGAGGGTAAATTTGACATTTTGGTCAGAATCGGGGAATCCAATAGAACAATTTATATATTTTCAGTCTGTCTGAATATTTCCTGGTAATTCTGGAGAAAAAGTGTGTATTGTAACTGCTGTTGTTCTGGTTTATGTCACAAGCATTAGATATTGATAAATTATATGACTTGCTAAATTTGATTGTTTGAATATTGAGATCATCGGTCACCCACGATAAGGTCCTAAAAATTAGTTATGTATATGGGTCTAAGTGAATAGGAGTGCACGACATACTGCGTTTAATGAATTTTATTATAGATTTATGTTGTCGAATGCAAGTTATTCAACTGTTCAGCTAAAACGCACTTGAATGTCGGAGCTTATATTTGACATTACAATTTGTTAAACACCAGTGCATGATATGGCAATGTTTATATAATTAAATTATTCCGGAAACTTTTTCCAAACTATAGACGACGTAAAATGAACAACATCATGGGCATGCGTAAGTACTCCTAAACAAACCCATACAGTATTTTTTTCTTCACATGAAAACTGCAAAAAACAATCTTTGGGGGACCTGTGAGAAGTATGTACATTGGTTTTTACTCGAGCCATTTTTCCAGGAATTAGGATCGATTTTATAGTTCTTCTGCACACCAATTAAGCTATTTTGAATTTGCAAACTTGGAAATGTCATTTAAATTCAATTGATTTGGTTGCCATTGTTTCTGAAATTACAACAAATTAACGAATAAGCACATTTAGGGTTCACAACCGCAACTCTCCTTATAACTTCAGTCTATGAATAACGCGAATTTTTGAGCAGTTATAAAGGAGGTGTTGTTATCGGGAAATCATTCAAAATGTAATGCACCACGGGGCTTCGCGCGTGGGCACCCCGAGCGTAGCGCGGGGTGGATCCTCCCCGCCTCCACTAACGCCAAAATTCACCCAGATTAGATATAGACCTGCATTTAGTAAAACTGCACGTAGTCCATTTGTCTTTTAATCAAGAACACATTTAACTATTTGATCTTTTCACGACTAAGTATAATAAAGAAGCATTTCCTGACGCAATCAACTATTTCCAACCACTCGTTCCCATATCCCATGTATGTAATAATTAGTGCGGAGTAGTAAGTATTGGTTACAATTTGTACTCGTTGCTCCAAAGATTGGTGAGTTTATGATATGAACAGTGAAGCCCACCCGTTATGCGAAACGGCCTTAATTGTTATTTAACCATATTTATAAGCTTGATTTTTGTTTATCTCGCTAAAAATGTTTCTATGTACGTTCCTTGACTTAATGGTGACCTTGTTTCAATGGGAATTTTTGTATCCAAATCAAACACCACTAGGTCACCATCAAGTTAGTGTGTCAAGTCACTTGCTACCTGACAGTACATTCGAGTGTTCTAAAGAAAATCAAAAACTTGAGTCTCAGTCTCAACTAAATACGTAGTACGAATGTTTAATAAACAAATTGGAATTCGTTTAAAATTAAAGGACCCTTATACACTTCCCGCTAAAATTGACATAAGTTTGTGATAATTTTATGCACCGCTATGCTATCGAAATCGTTCCGGGACAAGGCACTACTGTAGATATAATGCATGTAAATGGTAGCTATGTATCTGCCAAGCTGAGGAAGATGTTACAAATTGGCGATATCTGACTGCACATGGGCAATTATGGACTGAAAAAAGTCATGTACATGCAGTTTGATCAGTCTGAAATGGACTTTCCTTTTTCTAAAGATGCTTTGGTCATCTCGTCCAACTCATTTAATTTTAACAAAATTAGTAATTGTCCTTGAAGTTACCCCTAATCCAGGATTTTCGTTTTTTGGAAACTGATCAATCAATTAATTAGTAAAATCAATCTATACTGTATTTGGAAACAAATATCTTTGCTTATCGATAATACTTCCTCTTCCTTACATTTTGCCCCGAATTTATAAATATGTATATACGTAAAATCTATCTGGACGCATACAATAAAGTCCGCAGATTAACAACTAGCTTTAAACAAACGACCTCTTGCATTTTATGATTGCAACTGGACTTTTCAACAGCAGGTCACAGTAATCTGTAACCATAATACTTGGGGGTTATAAAAATATAATACAACAGGGCAAAATTGGGAAAAACATTTCGATTTTTGTTTTCGAGGTGATACTTGCCTGAAATCTTATAATGGTTAATCATTAATCTCATAAGCCCCTACTTACTGCGAGCCTACGGTTGTATCGAATCAAATCTCTCATAATTTTATATCCCGTGAGGTCCGCTTCACCATGCACACTCACATGAGCCTCTCCGGTATTTCTGTCATAGCCAAAAATCGTTCAATGGGCTTAATTATGTAGCTTGAAGCAAAATCTAAACGATTCATTAGTGTATCTGTGGCTATACATAGCGAGCAAAATCGAAATTGTGCGCCATAATTCAGAAAACTTTGGAAAGAAACTTTTGCTGTATCCTCACCATTGTAACCAAAAATATTGACCCAGATGAGGTCAATTTTAGAAAAGTTCTGGTACCCTTTACAAAACAAACGTAAAGACATGGAACTGCAATATTGGATAAACTTAAATATTTTTGCATAGTAAATTCCTGTATGACATTGATTATCAATGGGTTGAAAATTAGCAAAGGATTTACCGTAGGGTTCCATTGTACGGCCGATAAGCAGGGGGCGGAGGAACCATTGTTAATGCGGTGGGAGAAGACAAAGCAGCCGCTGCCGCGATTGTAGGATTTGAACGCTCGAGTAAAAGCAACCTCAGTCGATATTCTTGCATGGAAGCTTGGTAAGATGGTGGAGGAGGTCGGTAATGAAAATCCGGATACATCATAGCTGAAATTTCAAACCAAGAGCATGACTAAATTCAATAAATTACATATGTGTGTATCCATATCAAACTGACGTAGCGATGCAATTATCATTGAGAACATTTTTAAGGAAAACAGTATTGAAGTACAGTATGGAAAAAAATCTCGAATCCGCGAACCAGGTTCGTTGACTAAATGCTAACAACAATTGTCAATAACAAAAATTGACGAATTTTCTGACAATTTTGACTATCTAGGTAGTTGTCCAACTGAAAATCTTGGATACCCAGGTTAATACATTGCATAGGATTTTGATTTGTAACACACGATTATTTTCCATAATTCATCTACTATGTGAATAGCATCTTATGGATACGGGGGAGCCGGCGTTATAGACTGAATGGATACTTTCAACGTAGTCAGTTTCATTTATTCGTAGACTTGAAAAATCCTTTTCATTGCGAAACCCCCGTAATAAATTTTTTAAGGTTTGAGAAATAAACTGACCGGCGTATGGGTGGTGGGGCCTTCCGTACGTTGGCGCAAGCCTTGGTACAAAACGCCTGTTTGGTTCCGTACCACCATCCCCTCGAGATGCCGAACGTCTTGAGAAACCCAGCATAACACGGCATGATAATCCACTTTCATGAGCTGTTAGCCTCCACGCTACGGCAGATACAGTTAGAAGAACAACTCCTACACCTTTACAATTATAAAAACACATGTAATGATCCCGACTACTTATTCACAAAATCACAGTAACCTTAATGTTTAAGAGTTAAATATAAAACCCGCGTTGGAAAAAAATCTAGCACTAACAGCATTCATTTACCAGGAAAATACTGTTCAGTATCCTTATCCCCTACAATATAAGTATAAAACGCTAGTGACGACCGTCCGTCCGTCACACTTAACTAACCGTCACACGTATACTGCATTTTTTGTAGCATAGGGACTTTTACGGTAAATATTGGTGCATTCTATTGCTTTATAATTTATCGGTTTTAATTTCAGGCCTTTACGTTAATTATAGGGATGTGCCAAACGATATAACGAGACGATATTATCGTCCATATCATACATTTTGGAGCAAAAATATCGTACGATATTTCTCGCAATTTTTAAACGATATATCGCATGGTTAAGAATATCATTTTTACAGTTTTTTATTCCAGAAATGTCATACTGGAGACCTCTAACGTTTTTTGTTGAAAATAATTGGCTGCAAATGACGGAAATTTTGTCCCCAAACGAAAAGTCGGCAAAACTAAGCGTCATGGCTGTGTTCAATTTCAACTTGTGAGCATGCCGAAATTTAAAATAGTGGTGTTTCTGAATTGCATACAGTATCGTTATATCGTTTTCGTGTATATCCTTATCGTGTATTTTAAAGTCAAATATCGGTATCGTTCAAAAATGAACGATACGCACAACCCTAGTTAATTAATCACTGAGAAATACTTTCCGAAGGGCTGTATTTTGTTATAAATTAGACCTGGCTTACGGGTTATAGAAATAATCTACATGGGTATTCAAGATTGCTACTTACAGGATCAGGATTTTGGATAAAAGCACGTTTGAATGAGGAAGGACTTTCGTTTCGGACTTTTTCTATTGCGGATTGGGGTATAGTTATTTGGGTTCATAGCTAAACGCCTAAATGGCTAAACGTATAACGGCTATACGCATTATCAGCTAAACGTATAAGGTATCTAAACGTATAATCATCTATACGTATAAGGTATCTTAACGCATAATCATCTATACGTATATCTAAACACATAAGGAGCAAAATCCTTATAAATTAATAGCCACTTCATGGAGTCTGTGGCTATGAAAATTGCGCGCGTTACTGTTAAAATAAGCGCGCAATATTTAGGCATAAGTCTGCACGACTGGACTAGATTTGTAAGCCGTTTGGCCTCTACATTTACACTACCACCTCCCAAGTAATTGTTGCTGTGAAACACAGGGCTGCTACTAGTGTATAATAATGTACAAGTAAATATTAACATTTTTTGTTTGAATTATGCTAGCGTTTTAACTGAGGGATCAAAACAATATTTCGCGCTCTTTTTAATACATTCCCTTGTAAGAGCATCGTCGTTAAAAGAGACCAAACTGGCTGTTGCATATTCAGCCCCCGTCTACATGCAATTTTAATAAAAGGAAAATAGTCTACGTACAGGTAATATATGCCGGTAAAATCCACGCAATTAATCCTTGTAATCAATCTGCTGTTTGTCAAGAGACTGCATGCAAACCATTTTAACTATAACTGAAAATGCTCTCCAGCTATAGCCATTTTTCCTCGCCATATGCACGATATGAAACACGAAGGTAAAATATCTTTATAATAAAGTTCCTCACGTCAGACTGCATCATATTAAAATTGCATGTAGACGTGGGCTGAATATGCAACAGCCAATTTGGTCTCTTTTAACGACAATGCTCTTACAAGGGAATGTATTAAAAAGAACGCGAAATATTGTTTTGATCCCTCAATTAAAACATTAGCATTAATTCAAACGAATGTCAATATTTACTTGTGCATTATTATACATTTTGCTCTTTATGCGTTTACACATCCTATACGTATAGATGATTATGCGTTTAGGTAATTTATAAGTTTAGCTGATTATGCGTATTGGGCTTATACGTTTAGAGGTGTAATCAGTCATTTACTATGAGTAAATATGAAACATTTTGTGATACGAGAGGTGGGTATTTGTGTTTCCTATCAGGGGTTATTTAGGTTAGGTATAGGGGGAACAATGTGCCACAGATACGTAGATATTTGTTTTTGATGGCTATATACATATGTAATGTATAAATGGAACTGTTCATGCTAAGGAAAAGTGAATATTTATATCAAGTATAAAGGGTTTCTGGGGTTACGGATATGGAGTGCTACACAAAGTTAGGGCAAGGGTCATTTAAATTACAATTTACTAAGAATGGGAAATTCTTAGGTTAGGTAAGGGTTTTTTTTACTTTAATGTTAATGACAGGATTAAGGCAGGTACGTCATGGACATCTATTCGGTTCAATGCGTTGTCTTTATTTTGTAGTAAACCAGTGAGGTCCACCCGTTCTACAAACGTCCGTAAAAGTACGCCAAAATAATCAAAAGCTTCATTTTCATTTATGTGGTAAAATTGGGGCTGCAGTTACTTAACTTGGTGGTTACCTAGCAGTGTTTGAACAAGTATTCTTTTTGAATTCAAACACTGCTAGGTCAACACCAAGTTAGTAAATGTGGTCCCAATTTTAGCACACAAGGTAAAATCAAGACTGAAAACAGATATTATTTTGGCTTACTGTTACGTAGAATGGGTGGGTTCCATTGTTATGAATACATCGTATCTTGTTCCATGCAAAGTTTTTTATAGAAACATATTGCATGGGACAAAACAATGATCCCAACCCCAGCCTATGGTTCCACAATTTAACAAATGTAAATTATATCTGTTAGTTGGTCAAATTAAATGAATTACAATGATTTCATTTTGTTGGTAGTAGCGGGGGTGGTAAATTGTGTGTAGGTGAACTGAACGTTATATCAAATTCACTTAGGCTTTTTTACAATACAACTTATCGTTAATTGGATAACTTCTGGATAAGATAACTTCTGTATGTAACTAATGTAACATATCATAGATATATTTACTATTACTAATGCATTTTAAAAATGGACGACCATTTTAATTCGCTTACCAATCATTAGAAGGGATAGGGTGAGGTGCTCCCTGCCATTGGAATATGCAGCTCCTAAGGCTGTTCCAGCAACAGTGCAACTAATACCAATGACTGCAATAATAATTATGAACCAACGAATGGACACGGCTTGAGAAGTAGACATGCCACAACAGGATTTAGGTTCATCTTCAGATGCGTAAGACACTCCTCTGGAAGCCCGCAGAGACCTGTGAAGCACAAGTATACATTTATTAATTGCTTCAACAATTTTAAAAGGTGGTTAAAATATTAACGTAAAAATATATTCGCTAATTGTAAGACAATATACGTAAAAGCTAAAAAAGGGCAAAAAATGTGGTAGTACTGGAGTAACAGGTATTCCAGTTTTCATAGGTAATAGCTACCCCAATCGCAACTACACAACAACATATTTTCCTTTTCAACTTTTTTTTCGAATTTTCGTGAAGCATCTTACTTGTGTGTCGAGAAGCAACTTTAGTAATACTATGAATGTTAGCCTTGAAATAGAAAATATTGAAAAGCTAGATTGTATTAGCGTTTTTGGACTACATAACCGTCTGGTGATCCTCAAGGTTGGAAAACAAACGTCATTAACGGAAAAAATGAATTTTGATAGAACAACGTAAATTTAAACCATTATTTCGTTTAATCGAAACCAAGCGAAAAATGGATTTTCACTAAAACGGTAAAATACGGTTATTTTTTACTTTTGAAACCTTAATGACTACGGTTACTCCACCTACCGCCTATAAAATGAAAAACGAGCTAAGTTACACATTTTAAGTACATTGAGCACGCAAACGTAGATATTTCACTAGTGCTACAAATGATTACGACCTAGCCATTAGGGAGTTAGCTCTCCGTTTAGATAGCGCAAACTTTTAGAACTTTTAGCTTATAAGTTGTCTTTGTTAGTCTTTCCGGCCTCTTTCAATAATGGCTTGAAAAATAAACTAATCGTTATTTAATTAACCCGCAATTGTTGATTTATATATGAAAACACTCACCAGGTGCGAGTGTGTAGATTTGAATGAGTTTTAATGTCATTTTACGGGGTTTTATACTTAAATTGCAATTAATAACAACCTGAACGTGGTTCTAAAAGTTTGCCCGTCTCCTGATGCCCCGAAACTTTTAGAACCTCTCCAGAAGTTGTGGAAAGTAACATACAGAATACTTGCGCAGCGAAAGTGACGTCACCTCTAATGTTCTATTCGGCGACTTTCTTTAATTATGTCATCTCGATTTTCGGAATTTCGAAACCCTCCCTCCCTTGTCTCGAAAATCATCTCGGAAAATCATCACAGCACAAATATCCCTCCTCTCCTATCAAATGACATTGCATTTAGGAAATGCATTAAAGTTTAGTATACGTGGAAACGGTTCAGTACATTATTATTTCAGCAACCAGTTCGCAGCTCTACCTGATTATTGGGGATTATGAGCTTGAGCAACCTTTAGCTCTTAATAGCTGGTTTTCCAAACAAGATGACGATTGTTTATCTATCACTATTTGCCGACCGGCCGACCCCTTCCCCCTACTGTTCATCATCATCAATTTTCAGTGATCCCCTCTCTCCACCTTTTAGTTGTCGTAATTTACAGAATGACACCTAAGTGTTATAAGTTCTATAAATAAGTTTCCCTCAGCTAAAGGCTGCACTAACTCCCAATTGAATAATGTACATTTCGTAATGGCTTGCTGCAGCAAGGCTTATGAGTTTATCATTAATTATTTGAAGTTGCTCAGCCGTGGAATTGATACTCTCTGAAACACCAAACCGATTGAGGAGAAAAGTGCTTAAAGGCGTTTCCTTTCTCTGAATATTTTTGAACGGGATTCATATGAATTTACAAAGTTTTATCGTAGTGCTCCTAAAAGGACTCAGAAATTGAAATTCCGAATTGGATTCTGTAAATTTGCTTTAGTTTTGCTAAATTATTTCTTCAAAAATTGTGACAAAAATGTAGTTATAAACCACATGAATACTGCTAGTAACTGTTATAATCGAATTTATTTGGAGTGAAAACCGTTATTACCAAATATAGTATTTCAAAAAATTGAACTCAAAATTGAAAATACAAAATTGTTGAAATACTAGAAAACGGAAATCCTATTATTTGGTTTTCCAACCCTGGGACCCTGCTCTGTTGTTTTTCAATCACCCTCCAACCTCCAACTTTCGTTTCGTTGCCAGAGAACCAAGCAAATAGGCTAACGATGGAACACTCTATTTCCGCGCCATAACTTTTACAATTTTCTTTAAATCCAGTTTTTATGCAGAATGTAAGCTAGCACACAGATTATTCGTAATGAAATTTTAGAGTTCATGATTGTGACTCACAACAAAATTATTGGGATGGATTTTCACAATAATTGAGTTCAATAATTTATTATTCTGACATTTTTACTACTCTTTCATATTATCATTATGGCAACTATAGTATAATAATTCAAGAATGGAGATCATCTGAAAATCACAATGGAAGTCAGCGTAAAAATCGGGATTTTGGTTGTGGACATGTTCCGATGAAGCATGTAGCCCTACTAAACAGAAGAAAGGAAAATGATACCTATCGTTAAAAGAGCAGTGAGAGAATCTTCACCAAACAAAATTCCATGGGTCTCACTAATTTGAGGGAGGCCGGGAGATTCAAGAATCCCTAATTTGACGGAGGTTGGAAGTCTACAAATCCTGAACTTACAATTAGTAGTTTGCGGAAGTGTGGGAGGACGAACTCCGGAAGCTTCCCTAAGTAGCGGGAGGGCGTGAACTCGTAGATCACAGCCGAAGGTGGGTAAACGATTAATCAGCTTTATAATTTTTATTTCGTCAAATAAAAGTATAATATTTATAGGCATGCTCTTATAAGTCGAACCTCGCTATAACGGATGGCTACATAGCGGACTGTATTCACTTTACCCGATTGTCTTGGTTGTCCCAAGTCCTCTAAAAGTAAAGCTTAAGGGAAATGCATATATGGATAATTACTATATAACGGATAAAATTGACCACCCACGAGCATTCCTTGTCTAGACCTGACGGTCTGAGAGTACAGCACCCATATTCTCACTTTAAAGTAGCAATCTTTCTAACTAGCTAAGCACTCATGCATTCAAAAACGATCGATAAATTTTATGATGTCATTCTGAATCAGCCCCAATAGTTTTTTTTGTTTTTTGGTGCATTTAGTTTGCGAATGCACGAATGTGCGAAGGAAGAAGCTAGAAACTCAAATCAGTTTCAAAACACCTTGAAATGTGCTCACAATTTTTTAAATGAGTGCTTAGCTAGCTAGTAGCTTTAAACCCCACTCCCGGTAACATTTACGGACTGCGCTACTAAATGTGCGAGTGCAAGTGCTGTACTCAAGCGCTGTACTCAATCAACCCATCGGTAGCTGGGTACTGGAGGTCCAGTTATAAGAGTTTGACTGAAAGTTTATGCACAAATGCACATGTTTTAAACTTTTAACAAACAAGAGTAAGATTAGAAACCCTTGCGACCAACTAGTAATACTCTCATTTCCTTCACTATTTAGTGAAGCCTCCCAAGCTCCACCTCCAAGACTTCAAGAGAACAAACTTCCTTAATAGACGTCAACGATTTTGAAAATCCCTGCTAAACGAAGGTCAACCAATTTCAAAATCCCTGTTCACCAAAATAATTTCCTTTCCCTATGAAAGTTCCCCTGCAAGAATTTGTTTCTTGTCAGGAAATTGGTTTCCCTGAGAAGAATCTTCCCATCATCACACAAAAATCCGACCCCTGCCCAGTACTTGTTAGTTGTTAAACAAATTAGCAATTATTGGTTTAGAACTAAACAAAAATTGGTTGAATAAATTCTAACCTCCTACTGGCCCTTACAGCTGGGGAAAAATGGTAGCGAATTGTTGGCTGGGCTGCAGGCGGAAGACAATTTGGTGGTGTGTGAACGAGAATTGGCGGTGGAGGAGGAGGGGGGAGGGGCAGTGGAATTTGCATGTGTGCAGTGTGAGGAGGTGGAACAGATGTCACAACTGGCATTGCCACCACTGGCAACTGCTGCGCGCCTTGGGGATTTAGCGACCCAACGTGTCTTCGCTCAGCGCAAGGAGGTAAGGTTGAATATGGCGGCGGGAAGTGTGCATTGAGAAGATCTGGATAGGTGGTAGAAGCATATTCGAGTTCATTTGCATTGCTTTGGGATGTAGTGGGAGGTACATTTGCTGGATTGGGTTCATCCTGACTGTTGGAATGCTGGCAGTCTGTAGCCAAGGCTTCCGGGGTAGCAGACACTTGATTCCTAAGATCACTGAGGAGATGTGGGGAGTATAATAAGCCTGAACTTGTAGACGAGGATTGCATTACTCTCGCATTTCCATGGTTACGGGAAGCAGTACCTACGTTTTCTTCATCAACCTGATTTAATTGAATCGACTGACTCCGACCCCGTCGCCTTTCTCGTCTTTCCCGCTTACGTTGCTCTCGATTATTCCTACTAATGGACGGAGGGGGAGCAATGACAACTGAGCTCATCAAATCACTTGTATCTGTTTGTGCGTCTGCTGAAAGCGAGGCCTGTGCGCATACAGCTTCTAATTCGCAACTGGATTGTGGGTTCCTTAGGGGCACTGAATTCTGGTCGACTACTTGCATAACACTATCAGTGCAGATGTGATGTTCTTCACCCCAGCCAGGAACACGTAAATTAAAAGACTTGACTTGCGACAAGTCAGAAGATGGCATAAGATGAGAAGTTGCAACGTGTTTGGAGGGAACTGGTAGCAAGACCATATTGCTCACGTTACTTCTCAAGTTTACCGTTTGCATAGTTGGTACTGATTCTAGTACCCTACTTGTGTCACCGCACACGTTTAATAATACTGCATTGCCAGTTCCACCGTCCCCGACCATAGCTTCATCAAGGATCATCAATGGGTTTGGGTTGGATCGTAGCGATTGCACTGCATCTTGTCCAACACTACTGAGCTCACCATCGCAATTTTCGTGAGTTTGACTGTCCATTTTTATACAGAATGATTTCCTGTGGCCTCCTGCTCCTAGAACTGTTGATCTTTGTGAGCGAGGAAAGCCAGTGCGTGGTTCAATATGATTGTCATTTAAGGATGGGCTGAGCGGAGTCGCAGACACTATTCTACAATCAGTGCATGAATCCTTGCCTACGATAGTAAGAACGGATGCAGTACTTTCTGATAAAGCTGTCTTCATGATAGACTGGTCTTGAGCAGGGCCATTGACCACTTTCTGGGTATTTGATGCACATTTGCGGACGAGTGTACGGCTGTCCACAGCATCCACATGATCCCTTGTAAGATGTGAAAATTGTGTTTGACTCTGCGGGCTAGAGCAGTGTATTGAGGCCATAGAATTGGAAGGTGAAAGGCAAGGGGTCACCCCCGTATGTATAAGCACACTTTCCCCGCCTACACCGACAGAGCAAGCTGAAAGCTCTCCTGCTTTATTGACACCACTCCATGCAAAAGAAGCCGAAGGAGTTGAAGGTGGCGACTCAATGGCTTCATGCTGGGTTAGTGTACCGTTAGTTGCGACTTTGTTCACATTCTCATTTACAGGATTGATTAGATGCAGTTGTGCACCAGAAGACGAGTCGTGGCACAAGTCTACACCTCTTGCATTTTTTGCTCCTGCTGAATACAAACTGTTTGTCCTAGTTGAAGCATCCTGTACGAGGAACTGGGTCGACGCAACATTTACCATTGCTGCTGGCCTCACTTCATGGATATTGTCATCACTTACAGCTTCTAATCTCAACATCTCGCCTTCCCCAATTTTACAAATCGATTTTTGGCCAGTACAATCCTCACTGCCATTCTCTTTTAATAATCGCATTTTACCAACAAAACACCAATATTTCATTAGGTGAATAAAAAAAACTCGCGACTTTTAGCCCGTCCGCTTTCCCAAACATCCGTGCTTCTTCTCTACCAGCACTTGATTTCATTCGATCAGATGAATTAAAACCATATCGCAAGTTGTTACGGGGTTTCCTTGACTTTGACCGCAAAAATATGAGTCAGTATAGAGATTTACAATTACAAACTTAGGACATAAAGTCACTTGATTTCTCAAACCACAAGGCACATGAATCTAGCAGATTCATGTGCCCATTGCGAAATGACCTGTACAAAACGTATGTGAGCTTGACGGAGGAGGTTACCCTTTGCTGGAACACCTTGAAAACGGTAGCATCAACTGTAGACACGAATAATTTTATAAGTCAACTGTCATGTCTACGTTTAATTTATTCTACCACAACCGCTCATAATTCGTTAACACTATACTGGCAGAATCACGATCACAAATTCACTAAGTCACCTCCTTTGCGCTTTGCTAATTAGTGCTTCCACATACTAATTTTTCTATAAAGTGAGGCAAAGTTCAATTTTTAACACGTGATATTATTCATCCAGAGGTTGCTCGAGAGAGAGATGCGCATGGGATCCAGAATCAAGTATTAATTAGTAACTTCGAAATGGTCAATATAGTAGTACGTGTGGCTACTTAATGTATTTTTCTGCTATTTATAACACTCAGTACACGGTTTCCAGCTTCGAAATCCACAATTCCTCCAATTCTGATCCTTCAACAAGTCTATTCTTGCACATGTACATTGAACTTTTCATTTCGCTTTATTCATTGGTGTTGTATTCAAAATTCGAAATCTGACTCTGAACCACAACTTTCTGTCGAGGAATGTTTTGGAGTATTCAGTTTTCGGCGATGGAAGGACTCTAGAAATCAGGTACAGAACAAATGTTACAACATTCAGTCAACATTTAAGAAAGACGTTACAAACACCAATTGAAACGACAAAGTCGAGATCAACCAGCACCTCTATAATGTAGCAACTGATCTCACGAAATAACATTCTTAGACAAATATTTCGATCAGTATAGATAAAATATGAAATGGTTACCAACAAAACAAGGTGATGATAGTTGCGCTAATGAAAGGATAAATGTATGTATGTACATGTACTAAAGTTCGTGTTAGATGATCACTTCAGTTAAGAAGGCACGAGCTACATAGAGGCAAACTAGAACTCTTTTTCCTAGACAATAATAAATTATTATTACAGCCCATATCTAAAAAGCAACTGAAGATCTACCAAAAGCAAGAACAAGCAATCAATCCATCGATTAAATTTTTGCATAATTGAATTCTAAAATACACATGAAGCACTTACAAGTTAAGTTATTTCACACGCATTCATATAAGTATAATAATAACGTTGCGGTTTTATTGATAATGCCCATTACTTTTCAACTGCAAGCGTTTTTGCTCCTCCGAAGAAAGGTAAACTAATTATCATCCGTGAAGAGGCAAAATGATCTAGTCGTTTTCATATTTCTAGTCAGTATCATATTTCTCAATGAGCAGAAATCAGAAAATATGACACAAGTAGGTCATTTAGCTTTTAATAAAACTAAATATACGTAATTAATTTTAAATTATTTAGATCATTCTACCTCTAAACGAACCTTAAGAAAAATCATACAATATGGCAACGTGACCCTAGATATCCAATTCTAGGACAAATGTTTTCTTCCAGTTTAAGTAAAAGTATGGGCACCATGAAACCCATATACAATAGACAGAGTTTTAAAGATATGACTATTCCAGAAGGTGTCCAGTGCAATAAATGCTGAAATGGACTTTTTCAAACGGATCATTTGAAGATCAAAAATAATACAATGATAATTTATTTAGGCTTAAGAACCAATACAAACAGCCTTTATCAGAATATTAAGGTAGGAATAACTTGGAAAATACTCAATTATAAAGTAGCATGAACAAAGTAAACAAATTTGAGGATTTGATTTTTTTGAGATACTCCTGAATGCACATATCTAGGAAATTTTTGAGAATTATTTTTATTTTGTTCGATTTACTAAAAGAGGTTTCTGGTTTTCAAATGAAATGATTAAAACTCAAAACACTATTAATATCTACATGTAGATGCACTTTGACACGTAGATTGAGGATCTGAAAGAATTGGCTGTCGGATGGTTCTATTTTCAACTTTCGGAGACAAAGAGGTCAAACGTTGTTGTCACCAGTAATATTCCATCGTACATTTTAGTTCCGTACACGCTCGGACTTACTCCACAATTATCCAGTGTCACTTTTCCGACAATATTAGGTACTCACACTACAAACCTTCAAAATAGGGTCGTAGACCGAGGTCCCCACTTTTCCTAATATAAATTAAGCTAGTAAATTGAGCTGATCGACTGCAATCTTAACTTGTTAATGCCTTTGTGACGATTTTCAACATTTTGAAATTATCCTACGGGAGACTTGCTCTTTCAAATCCTCAAGAGTAGATGTGTCCGACAATTTTTTTTTTCCAGAACCTTAATCTGCTCTTTAGACATTTCTTCTGTTAGGAAATTTCACCCAATTCCAAGGAAAGCTCTGGGAAGTATGTACACTTGTGTTTCTTGAATTTCTTCAGTCAGCACGAAATTATTTCAGTTAAAGGTACGTGAAACACATACTGGTACTTTCAAAACCACTGCGCTCTTTGTTTGACATTTCCACTGGGCTTTCTTGGTCGAGGAGATGGAAATGAGTGGTGAAAATCGCTTAGTTTGAGAAATATAAATTAAAAGTGTTGCAATCAAGCTTACTGAAATATTAAGTGATATTAGTACACTGGAAATTAAAGGAACAGAAAACAGCCTGTGGTTTAGAGAGAGAGAGACAGAGACAGAGAGAGAGATGAAACGGGTATGACATACAAATGTCAGCTGGCTTATAAAATTGTTAGATGGAAGATGAAATACTTACTCACATAGGGAAAATAGATTCCCTGATAAACTCACAACTTGGACTTGGAAGGTGTCAATAAATAACATACTCTTGCTCTGCTTCACAACTTCTAGGTTAGAATTTACAATTGGCACTGGAAATGGTATTTATTGACATTTAGACAGTTAGTTGTTTCCGCGTTAAATTGCCTAGGTAAACATGGCGATTGACGTCGAAAGATTGGAGCTAAAGACAGGTAAGTTAACTTACCCTTACGAGAGCAGGGAGATGCAGAATCCCAAATAAACGTCCCCTTGGTTGTGGAAACTTGTGAGAGCACTAGAGCAGTATAGGAATAATAAATAGTATGGTGGGGAACTGGGAGCCTCACTCACTCACTGCCTCCTGTACTCATGTACTGTAGGTGTAGAGTGTAGACGTAGACTGTACCAAGTGTACCACACAATTACATATGCTTATTTCCTTCAAGTGCCCAAGATTTGTGCACAAATCAAGCGATGAGGCTGGGAGTGAGGGGATTCCAACCCGACCTCCCTCCACACACACATTTCATCTTAAACCTTACTCCAGTTATATCAGTCAAGTCCATTTTGTTTTCTACATGCTCCCTCGCCTACCAACTATAGACAAGCATTACGGAAAGCAAAGCCCGAGGCCCGAGGGAAAGGCCCTACTATGCTCCAACCTCAATGCAATCCATTCAATGCAACTCCAATACTTTTAAACAAAACAACCCAAGTTCTCACTTCTCACTCGTCTCCTCAGTCTCAGAGTCCTCACTGTCCTCAGTCTCCTGTATATGCTCATGTTCATTCATGTTAGAAGTACTTATATTTAAGCAGACTGCATTATAAGTGGAGGTAGTAAGGGAGTTCCCACATATTCCTTAAACAGGGGGTAAATCTAACTTTGGTTTGTAAATTGGAAATCCTTGGGCCAAGTATGGTCATACAAACAATTACAATGGTCAAGACGTTGTTTTTACGCAAAATCCACACATCCACAATTTTCAAGCAAATGTTGACTGGTGTTTCTAATATCTCTTTCATTAGCCTGAACATTAGGTCACAATTTGGTTTAATATTTGGTTATAATCCTCAAACAAACTATGAATTATTTTGAGAATTTGAATTTAAAAGTACATATTTAGGTTCCATATTATTATATTTAAAGGATATTTTTACTCTCCTTTCAAGGAAATGTGGACTTTCCTGGGATTTTTTATTATGATTCCCTTTTGTTGAGAATTGTGGACATGACCATTGAGAATAGAAAGCCTAGGGGGGAGGGGGGTTATTTTTCAAACGAAATTTACGATAATTTAGAGAGGGCCAGGCGCCAGCTATAATAATTTAAGGGCTACGATTGAATTTGCCATCGTAGGCCTTTTGAGAATAAGCCCTCTCTAAAGCTTAGAAATTATTCACTCTTAGTCATAATCGAAAATAACGATTTTCTGTCCGTGTCATAGTTTTTGGGCTGGAAGCAAATTTAATTGAAAATCATTCACATTTAATAATATCCGTAGAAGTCAAAAATTGGAGTCGCATTAGTGTGAAGATAAATTTTCCTAAATTAATAAATAGTGGGTAAAAAAAAAGAACACAAATCTGAAAGAATTTAGTAATGCAAACGTATACTTTTGGAGGTATGGGGCAGTTTTGTGATGCAGCATTAAATCCCATAACGATCCTCGTTAGCCCCACTGTTCAATGTGGGACTTAGGATAACACTATTAACAGTACATGTGTATAACATGAGTTACAAGTGAGTACACATTATGTGCATACACATTTTACGTGTAAGTATCCATGTAACGCAATGCATTGTGTAAATCACCTGTGACCCCTGATAACTTTGAAACTAATTATACATTTGTTTGGAATGCAATTTCTTCCAGTTTGGGATACATAAGCACCGAATTTATCCAATGTGTCAATTTTAACGAAAATCTAAGAACAGCTAGTAAACTTGACTTACATATGTATGCATTTATATACTGAGGGAGGGTATGATTGAAAAATGTTGGGGTGTGACTGCGTTGAAGGGGTTGGAGGCATAAAAGAAACAAGAGCAAATGTGTTTAGAGAATATGTGGAAGCCCCCTGAGACAGAAGTGATCTGTAGGAATACAGGAATACTATATGCTATTGTGCCTTGGTATAACGAAAAGGACGGGAAGAGAAAGACCCGTAGGTTTGATTGGGAATGTTGGGACTGTTTATTTAATTGAAGAGCTTTACTTACTTGCCCTGAGGCGAGCAATTCCTGGGCCTCTCTGCCTTCATCCTATAAGTCCTCTTCGCATTCACCTTCGCTTCTCCCAACACAAGCTCTGCTCAAGTCATTCGTTGGCCATTCCATTTTTCATTTCTTTAAATTTACTTATTGCCAATGTTTATTGTTTAAACGCGAACTGCGAATGTGACAACTGTTCCAAATCATTTGTCTCTACTTCTATTTCCGTGTCAACAAAATATTATTTTCAATGGTGGTGAATTATCACGAATTGTTTGCATCCTGCTCCAGGTAAATCCTCCCTTCCGCAACGACGTCCCTTTTCAAG
Source organism: Allacma fusca (assembly GCA_947179485.1). Taxonomy (NCBI): domain Eukaryota; kingdom Metazoa; phylum Arthropoda; class Collembola; order Symphypleona; family Sminthuridae; genus Allacma; species Allacma fusca. The sequence continues at coordinate 52,017,722 of OX359249.1, read as the reverse complement.
ATGATGTCTATTTGGAGTCTCTGGAGTTTCCTCTGGATCATTTTAATATCCACACTCACCGGCGGGGATCATTTAGGTAATTCCACTCATTCTACATCCCAAGCTTCCTTCCTAGGAGTTAAGGTCCCGAGTACTATAAGCATTTCAAGTTCATTTCAATTCCTCTGTCCTTGCTCTCTTAAGTATTTTTAACACTTATTTTAACTTATGTCAAACACATTTTAAGGACTATTCAAGAAAGTATCCAGCAAAACACAACCATGACAAATATGAACACAATAAGGACAATTCTATGGCAAGGCCGGCTACTAAAGGAAGAGCCAGTAAAGTCCTTTAAATATTAGATTTAAATATACGGAAGCGAAGTTCACTAATTTTTATCCAACCAGTTTCTTGCAACCAATTGTGGACATTTCGCTTTGTCCCCAGTGACTTTAAGCGAAATTATCAGAAAATCAGTTCCAACAATTCTGTCCACAAATCACTCATCTTCCCTACCTGTTCCATGTTTTCCTGTCAATCCATATACATCAGTGCAGATGTACCAATCAAATATCTGGCTCATGCAAGTATCTCTCAAATTTTCAAGTATTAAATAGTCATGTGTGTGTGTGTGAACAAAGGCTATAAATCCATTGACAGGCTTAAAGACTGGCTTGAATTTTTCTGTTTAAAAAGTGTTTACAATATTACCGGAAATGTCATGTTCTAATTCATCATATGTACTAAGCAGCAGCTGCACCAGGGATTTTAGATTATGTACCTGTATGTATTTACACGTACATGTACATACATGCAAAAATATGTCAAGATAATCTAATTGTAAGCTGGCGGTTTGATATTAAAACTTGTAACTGTTTTTGTCCCACTGCCCACTTGCCTAGTATTGTCTAGTAGATATTACAGACTATTAAGAGTTGAATTTGAATCTTTGAAAGTTGCTGGACCATTTTAGATTGCCCTATGGGGCCCCAACAAACAAAACTTTTATTTTATTTCCGTTCCGTTCTATTTCTCCTTAGTTTACATGATTACACATACATAATAAGCAATATATAAGTTTATTCACAATGAAGGTGTCAATTTGGATGCATACAGCTTTGGATTGACATATTGCAGTAAATATAAATTAATAATATAATAAGTAATAATAGTTAATATATAAATAAGAATTATTAGATTAAATTATGTGTAATTAGCTTCTGGTTAGGTTAAGTACCTACGGGAGTGGGAGGTTTCCTACACAGTTTCTCCTGCATCCCTTGGTCTACAGATTCGGTTATTTAGGAGAAAGCGGTTGGCTAGGTAGATTAGTAATAGTTAAAGAAGGTAATAATTAAGTATATAAGGCGTGTTCGGAGAGATCTCTATCGGGGGTTTTTATGCTCGAGATTTTTACGCCTGGTTTGGTATTTGTATGTAGAGAATTTTGAAGTTGTGTTAAATCAGATGATGGGCTTAAGTGTGGTGTGCTAGCTATTCATTGAATTTCATAAAAATTGGTACACATGGAGGGAGGAGTATGTAAAGGACCTGAAAGAATATTTTGGTGGACGCTTCTAGTTTCGGAGATATGAGTGTCAAAATCAAATCAAAAGTCACGTTGACCACTAAAGTTATTTAACTGTAGACGTGAGTTCCATGAGCAATAGGACTTGAAATCCCGCTCACTTGGTTATTTGCATATTTTACTTAAAAGGTACGTAAAGTTTAAAATACTGAGTACACCCATGATAACATGACTTCGAGATTTGGTTATAATTGGTTAGGTTAGTTTTCTACTTGTCACGAGGAGCCAGGATAAGTCATCCTGGCTGACAATGAGTCAGCTTGTGTTATTGCTCACGGAAATAACCTCCACGTCTGCAGTGAATATTAATAATCCTCTTTGACCTCTCATATCGCCGAAACCCGAAGCAGAGGGCAAAAAATACAGAATGGGTTTCAAAGCATTTGGGGCATAACAAATTTCATTATACTGTTCTAATGAAAATGAAAAACATTTTAAACTTGAAGAGTTTGAGGAGATATCCAGTTGCCAATAAATGACAATGATTCATAAATCGTGTACTTCGATGAATCATAGTAGGTATCAACATCCTCACAATTTTTTCCCTTCAGCAGGGTACACTTACATATGACGTTGATCAAGAAGGTACTCAGAAGTATTATTCATCCTTATCACGGACTCTTTTCAGGCGTCGCCCATATCATCCACACATACATAGAGGTATTATACTATCATTTATGATCCATAATATTACAAAAGGTTGAACATTCTGAAATACCTGATCTCCAATACTATTTGAAGGTGTAATTGCCAGGTCCTTATAAAAATCCTTAGGAAACTCAATAGCCGATATTTTTTATTATACAACAGGCTGGGAAAAGTAATTATGCTATTTTGAAAAAATGATATTTTAAATTGAAGATGTTGATAAATTGAAAAAGGTATTTTTAGCAACTTATGGACCAATTGCATAATGCTAAATGTACTATTGTTATAAAGAGGTACGACAATTTCATATAAGGAATTTGAATTACGAATCACACTGCCACACGTCCCCGCAATCCCAAATGTACCCCAATTTCAGTAATGTATTCTCGTAAAATAGCAGATATTTATTTGCCAATTCGGGATTCTTTCATTATAAGTAGAATAGATTGTACGTATAATCTGCATTTGAGAGGGATCAATGCCTGCAAACTTCATTTAGTCAAATTATGGTTATGGTTATAATACTAAGATTAAAAAAACGGTCAAAACATAATTTCAAAAAATTCATACTTTAAATTTTGACATTCAATACATTTACTTCATGTGAGAACAATTTTAATTTTGTGGTATTTGAAGCTAACAATAAGTTGTAAAATAGCTCAAATCCTTTGGATCCGATTTCAGGGAAATTTTGGACTAGTGTCCATCAAAGAGTCGCTCGGATGAGTTCAGTTTTGAGTGTAGTAAGTTCCGGGATTTCGCAGAAACATTTTCGTTTCGTATAATTATATGTAATTATATATGTATCATTACTTGCAGGCAATATAATGATCGGATGGAGAAATTCCAAATGGAGGTTTCTCAGAACATAAGGAAGTGACTGAGCTCTATTATTATTGAACTCTGAATTATTGTTTCATTAAGCTTTGAAATCAGCACAAGTGCATACATACGTGGAACCCAGTATCTTTAGCCCTGTTAATTTATTGATTCACGTATCCATAAATGCTATCAGTTACACATCTTAACTATGTACTTGTTAGGCATAAAATTGGGATAGTGAAAAATTATTTGGTTAACCACATGCATTGTCAAAAGCAAGCCGCTAGATAAATTTTAATACTTTTGGATGTACGGACAGAAATGTGAAGTATTTTCAAAACCTGTAATTGAAAATACGTATTTTGAATTTTGTATTTTCATAGGGAAAATACAGCAGTTTAGTATTTTATATTTTAAAATATCACAATAGCATTAGAGTATTTTGTAATTGGTACTTGTCATGCTTGATGCACTGTATCTGAAATACTGTAGTATGTATTCAGGTCAAAATACGTTTTTTTTACCATTTATAACTTATATGCCAACTGTCAAGAGTTCCGACACCCAAAATTGTTGTAATAAAGGCAAATATCTCTTAAACATGGAATTTTGATCCCACGTACGTAAATGTATTTAATACTGATACATGAAACATAGCGTTGGTTTTGGTTCAAGATTTATAGTAATACAAAATCATTACTTTCATTTAGTCATTTAAAATGAATGTAATAGTTATACTTACTACCTTGTTTAATACTTTTGCGAAGGCTGATTTGTATTATGCATACAAAAGCAACTTTTTCTAAGCTTTTTTCCTATTATTTTATTATTTTGAATGTAAAATTACATTTTGTTTTACTCGGACAAGTCGAAGTCATAGTAACACTTGGGCACTACAGATATAACCTTGTGTTCTATAACTTCCTTCTACTATAACAGCCTTTCCAAGTAAACATTAAAGAAATCCTGTATACTTATTTGAAAGTGATTATCTTGGTGGTGGTGGCAGTTGCAACTTCTTTCTTTTTTGTTTAATAGAGTTCTTGTGTACTTGTTCAATTTTGGTCATGGACGAAAACCAAAGTCGAAATATTTTACGGAATTTGAGTTCAGCAACAGTTTATTTATGATTTATTTATTTTAACACCGAATGTTTTCGAAAATATTTTTGTTTTTTATCTACCACACATGTCTCTACGTCGAGATTTATGAGCATGACCCATACGAACAGAGCAAGTTTGCAGAAATTGCCCCCGCCACACTTTTAGGTAATTATTCGGACAACGGTTTCTTTTCGACAATTATTCAGACAATGGTTAGTTGGGATAGGAGAAAGCGGGTACTAAATAGTAGTAGAAAATTTGTCATCAAATGATTTGCGTGTATGTAATTACGTTTACTTGTTTTAGAAAGTAATTAAAGTCATATTAAGTTTAGTATGCACTATCTAGTTCATTTTGCTTTTGGGTTGAAGTAAATCTCCACATCGTTTTACATTTAAAATTCACTTAGTCCATTATGCCTTTAGTGAAACTGCATGTAGATCATTTTGATACTAATCGGAAATGTATCTAGATCTTATTGCCACTTCACCGACGATATGAAGGTTGCCAATGACCTACTTTGGCGTGCTTATAAAAATATAGTGTACAAGATCTCATCTATGACACGTTAAGACTGACTCTGCATATTTTGTAAAACGTTTTTATGAAATCATGCTATTTACAATTAGGTACAAACATTAATAATTAAATTAATGTATTATGTATGTTAATATTAATAACAATTAATTATTCATTAATTTGTTTCTTTACAAATTAGAAAACAACCAGCTACAGGCGCCAAGGTTCATTACTCAACCATCCGCCGCAGGCAGTATTGTGAGCGAAGGTCGAACAAAGATTCTTCAATGCCAAGCCTTGGGTAAGTTGTTGCTCGTTTGAGTGTGATTTTAATCTAGCTTTTCCAGGACATGCACAGCATAATCCATGCATGTTACAATCTGTCAACTGAGCAGAAAAGAGGAATAGAAGAGAAACGGCTAATTTAATTGCTTTATGATTTGTTTGGAGACTGTCTCCGTAAAACAATTATGACTAACAAGGAAGATTTTGCAACTGTCCCAGAGATATTTTTCTGTAACTTCGCTCAATTACCTACTTGTAGTTGACTTCAGTGGCACATTCCATTCCTGCTACTTTTACCCTTCGAAATCCCATTTAAGTTTCTACTTAAAAGATGAATCTCAAGTTTCTACTCGAGGCTGATTATTAAGCCATTTTATTTACACCACTTTCATAATCAATATCTGATTGTCAGAGCAGCAGCAGAGCTTTTAGCATTGCGTAAAGTAGTTTAACTTCTTTATCATTAACATAATTACATACAAGATCATCCGCAAAAGACACACAGGAGATATGCACACATAGTGGGTATTTGGCTATGAGTGGTAAGTAGTAAACACCATTTGGTGAAGTGTGTCGAAAATCTTTCTAAAGTCGATAAGCTACCACTTGGACTTAACCACATTAATCTTAGGGACACATGTCATGTCATTACGAAATCAGGGATTTCCAGAGGGTAATCACTTTCTCCAATGTTGAAGCATAGGGAGAAAGCAACAGTTTTGTATGACCCACCGATCCTAGTGATGACGTAATACGTTCACGTCCTTCTATGCATATTTCTTGTATAAAGATTTGACCTGTTGTGTCGCATGTGCACCGTCTCCTGAAACCAAGCTGATTGTCGCAAGTTTCTCTGAAACTGGTAATATTCTTTGGCGTTGTAGAATTTTTTCGAAGAATGTACACATGTACAATAGTTTATTGATGAGATCGTAATTTTTAGCGCTCCCTATCTATTTTTTTATACAGCCGAGTCATAAACGCGTTTTTAATTCCTTTTCGCAATAGTTTTGGGAACACAAGTACGACTGGAGCTGCCAGTAAGTTATTGAGACACATGCAAAAAAAACTGAAGAGATTGCAGTTTGAAAGATACGTGTGATTTTTAAACTTTTATCATCTGACGTGATTTCCTTACCCGTAATTGTGATAGGAACATGAAATACAGAGCCTAGACAGTTTTTTATTTCAACAGAAGTGTCAGGCGCTTCGATTTCAAAGGTTTTACTCCAACTTTCCTAAATACATTGGTTTTAATTTCGTTTTATTAAAATGTGAGAAGTAGATACTTTGCTTTTTGGGCTGAGGGCCAGGGTATAAATGGTTTTGACTGCACCACTGGGTGAGATGTACAAAGCGTCGGTGATGAGGTAAAATGGTCTACGTGCGCTTTGTATGCTTTTGTACCGTACTTAGACCATTTGGCCTCTTCAGCGACGAAAAGCTGTTAACGAGGTTCAATACTACCAAATTTCTTGAGTTTCAACAAGCATTGAAACCACTCACTGAGGCGATTTAAGTTTATGCTTCTAATTGTTTAGTTGTCAATTCTTGCAGCAGATTTAGGTTTTCATAAATTAACCTTGATCACTCTTTTGCTGTATGTGTATGAAGTAAGCAAATTATATTAATCTGGCATTTTATAAAATAATAATAGTAGTGTAGTAATATGGACAGTTCAGTCATTTCACATTTCCAGTAATAAAAATTATTTTCAATATGATTAATCTTGGGAAGCGCGGCGCGTATCCATGGAATCAAACCGTCTTCGTTCTGTGGTGTCGTGTGGACAAATGATAAAGAGCAGCTGGATCATTACAATATCTACTTAAATCACATAAGCAAATTTAGACAGTCATTTCAGGGACAATGTGGCTGCTTTCTACAAACTGGGGGAACCAGATGTTTTTTGAGTTGCTCCCTTGTATTGGGTAGGAGGGGGCTGTGGTTGTTTTGTGTCATCATATATTACATTGAAGCCGTTGTAAAATAATGCAGCTTTCTAAAAAAATGCCATGCTGTACGTATGCCAAAAACACAAAGTTTAGTTAATGGCAACAAAACGGCTCAACAAGTTCGAAGAAAATAGTATTAAAAATTAATTGTAAGAAAATAGAACGAAGAGTCTACCCCTTCATGCCGTGTGAGACCGTTTGTATTTCTCCAAAAACCAAAGGTTTTATTTCCCATGTATTCAACTGTATGTTGTAATAATGAAAGCTGTTTTTGAATTTCCGGGCAGTTTCCTCTAAACCGACTAGACAATGTTAACATGATCGGGCAGTTGCGTATAATTATACATATGTGTTGGTGCAGGAAGTGGCAATTTTCGAAACATTAACTATGGTTGACTGTTTTTTCAGGAATCCCACAGCCAATGTACAAGTGGTTAAAAGATGGCCAGCCTCTGGGAGACTTTTCAGTGGACCATTTTTATAAAATTCAATCATCAACTCGCAGTGATGCTGGTGACTACCAATGCATAGCCCGGAACGATGCAGGGGCAATATATTCGGATAAAATTACAGTAACAGTTGCCTGTAAAGCCTGATACGACTAATTCACAGTTAGTTTTACTATTGATGTTAAATAATGTTATAAAAGGACATTTCTTTTAGACATGACGTCCTTCTCCGCCCAAGAAAACACAACAATTTTGGTTCGAATGGGAGAAGCAGCGATCTTGATACTTCCAAAAATCAGCAGTAATCCTCCACCCTCGGTGCAGTGGCAAGCTAGAGACAACACGCTTTTGTATGGCAGCAAGTTTGCAAAAACTTTGGATCATCGGCAAATTATTCTTGACATTAACGGTGCCGATCAAAAGGATTACCGTGCTCGTGTCACTAACACGCAGCTTGGACAAGAAGAAACTTCTGGCTACGTACACATTGTAATTTCAAATCCAGATGACAACATACCTGAGCAGATTGCTCCTTCTATTATAGTTCCTCCACAAGATGCACATGTTGTCAAGGGACAAAGTGAACTAGAACTGGAGTGCATTGCTAATGCCAGACCTCTCCATCTACTTGAGATTATTTGGCTGAAAGACGGGGTGCCGGTGGAGACTGCAAATATTCCTACGTCTTTCAACGACTTATGGAATCGAACACTCACCTTGTTACGGATAGACCCTTCTCATGCGGGCGAGTACACTTGCCAAGCAAAACTCAGAAATTCAGCTTACCCGGTTCAGTCTGCAACAGCCCGTGTCTCTGTTTTAGGTATTAATTTATCTTCATTCTACACAATACGTAAAGTAAGAATAAAAAGGTTGCTCGAACCCCAACCTGAGCTAGCTGCAATAAACTGTAGCTGTGTAAGTATAATGCCAAATGTCAACCTTCACTAATTAATATTGACTTATTTTGTAAAAATTAATATAATCAAAGTTCATCTTACCGTTGGATTTTTTATAAGATATTCAGAAGGAAGAAGAGCCTAAGAAGAGGGAAAATTTATTCCTCTTTCCTTTGCTGTCTTTTTAGAAAAACCAAATTTTGTAAATACTCTTCCAACCGAAACATTTGGAGAATTCGGGAAAGAAATGACTTTGCATTGTCCCGTCATCGGGATTCCTAAACCAAATGTCACATGGTTCAAGGACACTGCCAATGTTTACGGAATGCCCGGATACGCAATGGATGTGGAAACTGGGAGTCTGACAATTTACTACCTAAGGGCACAAGACGGCGGTGTATATCAATGCTGGGCACAAAATTCAGTAGGTGAAGCAAACGCCTACACCTGGCTTCGAGTGAAAAGTAAGACCATCGCATTCTTTCTCAAGTAGTGTAAATAGTCTCGATGAATTTGCGAGTATGGAGGGTCGTGTACGTGTTTATCTAAACTTACATATGAGCACATTTCAAAACAAACAGATGGGAAGAAGAATCTCATCATTTGAGTAAAGTAAATAGCCCGATCGTATTAGCCTCATTTGATTTTTCACCCCTAGATTTAGGTGTTCAGGAGATATTTTGAAAAATAATATACATTTTTAGTGCAGGTAGATATTGTAGATCCTTCTACTCTCCTCGATATTCTGAACATTCTCCCTTCACCAACTAAAAGATTTAACATTTTTACGTTAGTTTAAAGTATTCTCCTATAACGAGGAGGGTAAAGGTATTTATAACGAATGCAAGTATGTATAGTGAAATGGTTATTCACATATAGACCAGTATAATTGCCTAGTTCCCTCTAGCTCTCATAAAGAATGAAATAGGTAAAGACAAAATCCTTTAAGGAAACATTGACAAACTCCTTATCGTAATTTCCTAAATTGTTTTTCGCATTTAAGTTCATATTGGTTCTTGAGGAGTATAAGACCCGCTAAAAATGGCGGAATTACGAGATAATATCCTTGGCGGTAATATTTTCAGAGATAATACCACCAGTAATAATCTCACTGATGCATTCTCACCTTGTGAGATACAATCATGCAATAATTTCACATTGCACTACCTTATTTTCATAGCACAATGCAGCAATTACTTCATCCAATGTTTGAGCACAAATAATGGATGTGTAAAATCTGAATGAGTTTAGTTATAATTTGTCCTCCTGTAAATATTATACAGCTGTGTATTGTGTACGTATGAAATCTGCTTTCTGTAAAATAATACGATGCATCAGTTACTAGTTACTACTAAGCCTTAAACTAAACCAATAATCCTAAATTTGAGCAGTCTTCCGTGCAATACTGACGATTGTGTCCAGATAACAAAATGCTTCTGCATGAGGGAATCAAACACAATTCAAGGATGTGTTGCTATAATTATATGTCGATATATAATATAGTTTTAGTCTTTCTCACTCTAACTCTAAGACACACAGCTCATATCCCAACCCAGCTCAAGTCTTACCCGCAGAAATGTAACCCGAACCAGCGTAAACCAATCTCCAAATCTTAGGTCCAACCCACCCTTAAAATATTTGTATCAGCCTTCACCCGACCGAAATCCGCTGGGTTTAGGGTTGCCTTGGACCGCAATGTTTTACCGAATTAAAAAACAGTAAACTTAATCAACCAACGGGGTCATATTTCCATGCTTATTGGACTTGACAGACTAGACCAGCCTTCGAAGGCTTTTCAAATACATACATCATATCAATAATAACATTTAGCTGTATTGTGTGATTAGGTAATTAAGTATGAGTTAATGAATTACTCCCGCAACTGTTACTGGTAGTCGTATTGAAGGTTTGAACGAAGTTATATCTAGGGAATAACTTTTTGGCTAACTGCCAATTGCGGGTATGACGAGCTGCGTGTGGACCCCGCAGATAATCTAGGTTAACCCGAACCCACCCGCAACCTGTGTAAAATAAACAAAATTTTGAACCCAACTGGTCGAAAATTGAAACGGGACCCGAATTAACCGCAGGTCACAGCATTAAAATTTAGCTAACTCGAACCCGTTCAAAATCCGTACTGGTTAGGCTGTTAGGCAGAGGCCCAAACTGATAATCAGCTCTCGTGTTTTGACCTACTATCCTTTTCATCAATTTGCCGGCATTCCTTTGAGGAGACACTGTCTTTGTCATTAACTTTGAAGCTTACTATAACAAAGTATGTATGAGTAACCAACAGTCGTAATCGTTTGTTTGACAGCAGTAATGTAAAGCTAAATTATTGTTTGTGTGAACATACATTGTACATGTATTCAGAGTTTGACAAAGATGTACTGAAAATATAAATTTCAAACCTTGCAAGTATTTTGGTATTTGCATTTGGTAATTTGGTCAGGGAAAACACAGTATGTAGTTTTTATATTTTAAAATAACCAAAAGTGTATAAGTATTTTTTAATTGGTACCTGTACAGCTTGACGCACTATATATGAAATAGTATTGTGGTCGAAATAATTTTTTACCGTGAATTGCATCGTTCCGACACGAAAATTCGGTATAAGGAAGACAAATAATTATTACACATGTAATAATGAATCCTTATCGCGGGCGGCACTGTCATGAACATTGCTTATTCACATTCTTATTTTTATATTTATGCTTATTCTTATTTAATTGTGCATAAGGTTACCGAGTCAGAATACATATTTTTGGGTGTAGCTGTATTAGAAATACAGAATTTTGTATTTGGCATTTACTAACCATTATGATGCCAACCCAGTCAACAATAATTGCATTGAGTCAACATTTCGCAAACATTCAAAATTGTTTGTCTTAGATCAACTTAAACTTTAAGCCCAGTTGATGATTTGATGGAAATATTGGAATGTCCATCGGGGCAACGTTGGGCAAACATAAAAATCAAATGCATATGTTACAATAAATGCTGCGATCACTAATTTAACCTTTAATAAAGTCATTTCATAAAATGTATTCATTAGATTCGAATTACCTAAACTCGATAATGATTTTGTTGAATTGTAAGTGAAATTTTAGGTGTCGGAATTTTAGCATTTGTCAAACGTTTTAAGAGCTAGAAGTAAAGTTTCAAATATTCAAAAAGGAATGAGCCTTTTTGAGAGTCACAAGATGGAATCAACTTTAAGGTACTTCCATCACTGGTTTAGTTTTTTTTAAACTGAAAATTGATCCGGTTGCCAATCAACAGATCAAAGCATCATTATAAAAATCCCAATAATTTCTTCCAGTGGATTTGAACTTGACAATAACGGTCGTAAGTTACTAGAATTATGATTAGGTAGAGTTTGTATTATTATTCTTGCTAGTCTAAGTATATGCGTATCAACATCATCATTGGGGACAGTGTTAACAAATGTCTTTGATGCAATTGGGAAAAGGAAACAAGACAAATTCTAACAATAACTCGTGACGGCATTACTTTAAAGCTAACCAAGTGTGTTTGAAAGGTTTATTTCATGTGCATATAGTGACTGAAGTTTATTTTGATTGATGCCTACAATTTGCAGATTATTCCCATGTAGCCAAGAGGAATTCAATATCTAAAGTCTTCAAAATTACTTTAAATGATCTTCGTATGGCCAAACCAGTAAAGGGTAATAATTGTAAAATCAATTTAGCACCACGTAAATGCTTTTATTTTTCAAATAATGAATATTTACTTTGCCGATACAAATATGGAAGCTTTCTTGAATGTTTACACAATATAAAGTTCTGCCACTATTACATGTAATTTTTCTATATGTTCTTCCTTTATAATCAGTTAACTTTTGCACTCACGTATTTCTGCGATATTTTCCGGAAAGTATTTTTATCATTCGGGACCAAATGTTTTAACTATTTTTTTCTATAGATACAATTGTAAATTGTCGTTTCATGAGAGGAACCACTGAAAAAAAAATCGATTCTATACGGCCGCCATTTGAATTGCATGCTAATTAACTAATTCATTAATTACACAGTAAATTTTACACCGTAATTTAATTTTATTATTCTAAGCGATAGAAAGTCGACTTTTTTTCAGTGGTTCCCATTATTACTTTCTCTTGAAACTTGGCACGTTTTGCATTTACCGTTGTACCTTTCGAAAAATATAATAAAAACATTTGGTTCCTAATGATACACATTTTCCGTTTAAAAAACCCTAGAACCTCACAACTCTTTTAGTTTGCAATTTTGGCAATAGCGAACCTGATTTTGATTTTATTTTTACGATTTCAAAAGAAATATTTTTGGAATTAAAGTTCCGAAACTCGAAGAAATGCTTATAGATAGGAGGTAATAATAATTATGGAAAACTCTGTCAGGCTCTCAGATATATAGTATATAATAAACCCTACATTTATTAATTTATTTTTGCAGTGACAAACTTCTTTAGTATTTTACTTGTAACGTAACATGACAATTATTAATATTACGTGACAGTTACTAATTACTGACCCAACCGAACCATTAAGAATTGCCACATGTCTCTAAACACTTTACTTCCTGCCCAGTATCCAGCCAGTGTGCATAAGACAAGGTAAAATGAAATCATTGTAATCATCGTGACAAAAAGTAATGCTTTCTGATTTATTCTTTATTACACCCAGGAATATAGTATGTGTAGTTTTATTCATGGTCCATTTATGGCCATAGCCCTAACAACCCAATAGAATACATTCATTTAAAGTCGTATACCCAAGAATAGTTTGTGAACGATAAACGAACGAACAGCAGAGCTAGGTGTTATGTAGCAACACATTTTCGTTACCAATTGTTCACAATTACTGTCAAAATCAGATTTGGTTTTCAAAAACTTCTAGTCATTACCCGATTAAGTCCTAACCCTTGCCGAGCACTGCTGTGAAACTAATAATCATTGTATGACATTTAAATCGTAATACTCTGCACATATGTGTGTTCTAACAGGCGTGTATTTCAGCACTCAGAAATAGTAGAACTAGTGTGGGGTCAATGCCATGGAAACAGAAACCGCCCTGCCGAACACTAAAATCAGGTTGATTCTTTCACATACCTAGTTGGTTTTTCTCAGATTTAATTTACAAACATACAGACGGTATTATCACCAGAGGAATTATTTACAACTTATACGGGAATAATTCCGTTGGGACTATATTCAAAAGGAAAACCTTTTACTTCAGGACCTAATCTGTGGTCTCCTAAATGTCGTCGGAAATCCCGAGTAGCTTTAAATGACATACCTGCGCCTAGTGACTAGCTATGTTTGGATTAAATATAATTAATTCCAGGGTAAAATCCTGGATTGCTTGAAAAGTACCGTGCCAGGACGGATTGTGAACCAACAATGCCAATATATGTAGGCTCCAATACTGGGCCAGTTTTCGTGGTTTAATGGGATAGCTCTGCTCTTCGGATTGCTGTTCGGTGTTGACAAATATTTGTAAAACAAATATTCAAAATTATGAATCCCTCCCTGTTCGTTTCCACAAATTTGGAGATACTTGTCTACCAAAGACTGTACTAATCTATGTATATATTAAAACAACAACTACGTTCCTTGCATGCAAGATCATTTTCGAATTTCCTTGTTGGACTATATTTTATTGTGAAGAATTTTCCCATCACACAAAAATCCCATCTCTCTAAATCCATGAAATTCCATAAAATTATGTTAAAAAAAACTTATTTTTCATGTCAGTTTTGGGCGTTTAGAGAATTTCAAGAAAATCTGGGAATTTTTGCATACTCTCAAATGGCATTTAATTAAATGTAGTTAAACAAAATTAATTCGAAACTCTTTTAGCAAAAATATGCATTTTTTTTTTGCTCTTTGGACAACTGTACATAGTCGAGATTTAACAATATCTCTAAACTATATGGAATGGAAGAATATTACTTACTAGAAAAGCACATTTTTTCATCGACATTTTAGAATACAATGATTATTGCACTGCTTACTTGAGTCTGCCTCATGTATATCCATGGGAAGTTGTGATTGCGATTGGAAAGAAATAGATGTAGTAGACATATGCATGAATGTGCACACTGCACACGTAGCCTGTCTAAACTGAGACGCACCTAGCTGAAGTAGTTGTAAAATTCATGCATGGAAATTGTTCACGGATATATTTAACCACTATTATGATCATTAATGACAGTACCTTTTGGTTTTAGCTTCACCGCCTGTCCTCATCAAGGGTCCCGAGACCAAAACTGTTCTGGAGGGTAACGATGTCACGCTATTTTGTGAAGTTGAAGGCGCTCCATTACCTAACGTTACTTGGTCAAGAAACAGTAAGTCAAATAATTAAGTACTAGTGCTATTATTGTATATGGCGAAATATTTCCCTAACACCTAACAACTTTTTCTCAATCAACAATATACAGTAAAACTTGTATATAGTGGCCGGCTATATAGTGGTTTCCTCCTCATTGTGGCCCATGTCAGGTTTCCCCGTCATAAGTCCTATCTTTTAACATTACGAACACCCCGCTTATAATAGTTTTTTATATAGTGGTCCCCTGCCAATTATGGTCTGGGATTTTTGACCATTCGTATAGAAATGCAGGCTTTCAACTCTGCATACAGTGGTCCGAATAAACATTAGTGTAAATTTAAATCGCGTGAAGTTAGACAACTTCAAAACCGTCATGCACATTCCATAACACGCATTTCTTGTGTTGAGGCTTGGAGTGGTGCTTAAGTGTGCTCGGTATGATTGGTTTTCGAAATTATTTTAAAGGGATTACAATTATGACGTCTTGGGTAACGGCCCACCAATGTGTACATTTCCTTCAAGAATTTCTCGTAAGGAACAATATTAAAAGTCTAAAGCATTCAAAAATTAGTAATTACTTTAATAAATTAAAATTGCCAATAAAATATTGCATACTGAGCAAGCATTAATGCATTAATTGTGCGTAAGAATTATTTAATTTGAAGTACTGTATATAGTGGTTAGGACCACTATATCCGGCACAATGGTCCCTGTTAATAGTGGTCAAATTTTCTTTCCCCTAGAGAAACCACTATAGACAAGTTTTACTGTAATAATTCTGATCTGATGTTCAAATTATCCAAATACCCATATAATGTATTTAATTAGCATGGCATAAACACACGTACGTTGTTTCCTCCACCTGCTTTGTTATAAATTATACAACAAGCTAAAATGGAATGCATGATTTAACTCCTCCAGAATTATTATTATTTTCTATAAAAATATATTCTGATAAAAAATATATTTTTTATCAGAATGTATTTTTAAATATATTCTGATAAAGCCCACCAACCTAGGTTCAAAATTTTGAAAAGCTGATTTACGGACAACGGAAAAAGTTATAATAGATCAGAATAAGTATAAAGTTATATTAAAAAATGTCTACATATTGTTACATTAGATTGGGTCACTATAGGTCAGTATTCATTTAATATACACTTTATTGTCGTGTTATTCCAATTCAGTAGAGTCAGATTGTCCTTCACAAGTAGATAATTATCGCGGACTAAAATAATAGTCAAGAACATTTTTGATGCAAGCTTTAAACAATTTGCTGTCATAAATATCTATCATGTTGATGAATCCTTATTTACTTAAATACAAGGTCCAAGCAGGGGTCGGATTTTTGTAAATCTCCCCGGAAGATAGTTTTTAAATTTTCCTGCTGGATCTTAATTCCCTGCTGAATAAAGATTAACAATTTTTGAAATCCCTGTTAGAAAATATCCCCGTAAGAACATCAAATCCCCACTAGAAAAGGTCAACGTATTTCAAAATCCGTTTACAAAACAGTTTCCCTGAAATACGACAATAATTTTGAAAATCCATGCCAAATTAGGTCAACGAATTTTTAAAATACCTGTTAAAAAAATTCCCTTCCCATTGAAATTTTACCTGCCAGGAAGTTTCTTTCCTTGGGAAGAATCTTCCCGTCTTCCCACAAAAATCCGACCCCTGGGTCCAAGCAACATCAAAATTTATTTCATAATTTCAATGTCTACTGAATTAAGTTTTCCAACTGACGAAATCTTCGTTTGATGAATTCCGTGACCGCAGTCACGTGGCAGGGGTCACTTCATTTCCCATCTGTGGTGAATGTTTCCAAAATTCGTTTTTTTAAAAGTCGTCGAATATTTCAAAAAAATGCTCCAAAAATACAAAACCAAGAAATCTTAAGGAAACACAGTTTGGCAGTTCCTTGGGATGTTTACTACCCGTGTGGTAGGTATTGGGTCTCTGTCATGTAGTGTCGGAGAAAAATCCGGGGTAATAGACGCTAGGTTGAACAAAAGTTTCTGTAACGAGGATACATATATCTAAGATTAAACCAACTACGACAAGTATTCATTTCAGTTTTTTCTGAATATAAGCAGTAGCCCCTGAAATGCTGAAAAAAGAGAGTGGGCGAGATTGCTAAAATTAGGACCCATCTCGTATTGCGATGCCAATGGTTTGGTCCAGGAGTGGATTAATAAAATAATTTTTACCCCGGCCCTAACCCTGAAAATAGATTTGTGGGCCTTTACACATGCAATCTGAGGGCCTTGGTCAAATTTGTTTTTACCCTGGCCGGGCCAGGGTTGGCCACCCCGTAAATCCACCCCTGGTCTGGTCTGATCCAGATTTTATGAAACTGGTCCGGTCCAACCAGACCATTGGTCTGGTTCAGTTTTTCGGACCAGGCCAATGGTCTGATCCAGTCGTTCGGACCAGACCAGACCAAAAACCATGGTCCGGACCATGGTCTAGAATACTATTGTGAGCAATTAAACAATCACATTTTATCCATTCAAATTCTTTTTTATCCCCAGGAATGACATTTTTAATTTGTTCCATGAGATTTTGTAAACTCATAAATTTTTATTCTGCGTACTTTTGAGACCATGGTCCTGTGGTCTGGTCTGGTCTGGTCCTGAAGCTGGACCAATTGTATCTGGTCTGGTCCAAGTGTTGGATCAGACCGGACCAGACCAATAACGGACCATTGTCAATGGTCTGGACCAGACCATTGGCATCCCTAATCTCGTATCACGGCCCGGATTTGGAATGTCAACCTTTTGCAATCAAATCAATCCATGTAAGGCCCTTGGAAGGAGCTTTGCGACTTTTTTCACCATAACTGAACTACGTACATACCAGGGCTTTAGAAACCGAGCTGTTTCTATTTGTTTTTCACCCAGACACCACCACAGTATACCTCTCTGGAAACTTTGTTTTGAGCGATTCCAAGGGGTGGGGTACTTTGGGGTCATAATTGTTTCAAGGAAATTAGTTATTGTACACAGACATGGTGAGATACTAGTATCTTGTACTTTTAGAGAGTTACACTATACACAAAGCGAAACTTCCAGCAGTATTATCGGAAATCAAAGTGTGTCTATAATCAATAATGTTAAATGGATCTGTAGTAGTCTTGACGTCTTGTATAAGCCAGATTAGAATATATAATTAATTAGGTTAAATATTCCGACTGTGCTGATTTCATGTAGGCGCTGCTATTCCTGCGGTACTTTATTCAGAATACTTATTAATAATTAAAAAATAGGTATGAAGATTCGGCACTCGATTGCCGAATCTGATTTTGCAACGCTTCGTCTATAATCTAGATTTGTTTCTTAATTTACATGAAAATGAAGGAGCACCTGGAGTCATAACAAAATTCAAATTTTAATTAATTTTAAAAAATAAAACGTAAAAATTCACATTATAACTAAAATGGTTCACCTGTGTAACTCGGTGGCCGGATTGTTTCACTTCTCGAGGAATTACTAAATATTGTAATGTTACCGGAGTACAGATCGAGACATTCCCGACAGACAATATAAAATTTGCAGCTATTAAGCTGGTTATGAATTCAGGAGCTATGGACTGGAAAAAGTTTCGGTAAATTGAGGATCAAATGAAATGGTCGAAGAAGAAGTAACGATGTTACTTAATTATTATAACAACGAATATCTCGCGTTTCTAGATTTCGTTAATAATGAGGTAATATAAATGTTGGTATGAGTATTTTCCCAATAATGTCGACAAGCAGAAATAACAGCTGAAGCTTATTTTAGTTGTAGTGTTGTAGACCATACTTTATAATTCAAAGATAACACCTACCCTGATCTGGTATTTTCATCCATATTAATACATTATGCATATATTTTTTTCAGATACTGAACAACTAGTGTCACACGGAAGATTCCAGATTTTGGATAGTGGAAGCTTGCTTATTGCTGCTTTGAGATCTAGAGATGGTGGAACTTACACTTGTATCCGAGAGAATATTGCAGGCAGAACCGTAAAATCTGCCGACGTTACTGTTTTAGTTAGGACACAAATCGTCCAGCCACCAGCTGACACTCAGGTTATATTGGGTCACGTGGCTACTCTTCAGTGCAAAGTTTCCAGTGACCCTGCCCTTCCGTACGACATCGATTGGGAGCATGAAGACGAGTAAAGATATTTATTTCCACATGTTTTAGAAAATCCTAGGCGTAAATTGTTTGCAAATTTTACCATTTTCCTTAGCGATTAGATTAAATGTGTAAGATTATGTGTGGAATTGATTTTCAGAGTAATCACAGCCGGAGTGTCAAATCGGATTTTAATACATTTGGATGGTACACTGGAGATTCGGGAAGTTCGGGCTAGTGATGTCGGGTCTTACAAATGTATAGTTCGATCCCAGGGTGGACATGACGAGAGGTCTGCTCGTCTTAAAATCATAGAACTTCCGTACCCCCCGACGAATGTCATAGCAGACAAATTGCCTATGTTGACCCCGGTGAGCATTAAAGACGGCGTAAAATATGTGAGAAGGGAGAATGGTTGTAAGTACGTATCCTTTGTAATATGCAGGGATCTAATTCCAAGGCTGTGAACATATCATGGACCAGTGGCTTCAACGGGAATAGTCCAATCTTGAAATACATTATTCAGAAGAGGAATGTAAACCTGGACTCTAACCTTCACGTTGATTTAACCAGTGCAGGCTGGGAAACTCTAGTGTCTAATGTATCAGCAGACAATCGGATTGCTGTCATTGAAAACTTAAAGCCAGCAGCATCGTACCAATTCCGAGTGAGTGCTGTAAATGCTGTAGGTGAGGGAGAACCATCCCAGCCCTCAAATATTGTCACATTGCCTCAAGAACCGCCGTCTGGACCACCAGTTGGACTTGTGGGATCTGCTCGTTCGACTTCTCAGATCATCATACAATTTCAGCCTCCACTTGAAGAGCATCGGAACGGTCTGATAATGGGCTACGTACTTCGTTACAGACTTCATGGTTATGGGGATAGTCCATGGTCAAATCGAAATATTACAAACGAAGCTCAGCGTAATTATTTGATCGAAGATCTAATCACATGGAAAGACTACGAAATTCAGCTGGCAGCCTATAATCATAAAGGAGTGGGCTCCTTTAGCCAAGAAATACGTGTAAAAACCAAAGAAGGAAGGCCAGGGGCGAGCCCAACTAATCTTCGAGCCGTATCTATCAATTCAACATGTGCTGAGGCGTGGTGGAAGCCTCCAGATCCTCAACAAATAAATGGAATCAACCAAGGGTATAAAATCCAAGCTTGGATAAATACTTCGCTCGTTACTTCAGTTTCAGTGCCACCCTCGCCCTTTGATCCCATGCTCGAGCAAACTGGAATTGTGTGTCACCTAGAAAAGTTTACCGAGTACAACTTAACCGTGCTTTGCTTTACCAACCCTGGAGATGGGAAAAGAAGCTCTGCGGTCAGCATTAAAACACTAGAAGACACTCCAGATGTAGTTACTGATCTTCACTTTGAAGAAATCAGCGACAGATCTGTTAAAGTAGTTTGGAACGAGCCCCGAAAACTTAATGGAGTGTTAATGGGTTACATGCTGAAATATGGAGTAAGTGGCACAAGTGTGAAATCCGTCAACATATCTTCAAACTCAACTAGTGTTAGAATAAAAGAACTCAAGCCCAGTACGTTCTACTATTTCGAAGTATGTGGGTACACAAGGGTAGGAGTGGGAGAGTGTAAATCAGCGAGCATGAAGTCAGGCGTGGAACCTGTTTTGCCTCAACCACCTCACAATCTGGCTGTATCCAACATTCAACCATTTTCTGTTGTCGTGCAATTTTCCCCAGGTTTCGACGGCAATTCTAGCATTACTAAATGGACCGTTCAAGCTTCGACAAACCGAAACACTTCGTGGCATGCTCTTTATGAATTTGACGAGGAACTAAAGAGTAACTCTATTGGAGGTATAGGAAAGAAAGTCACGACGATGGAAAGCATTCTGGTTCATAACTTAATTCCCTTTGTTCAGTACAAGCTCAGACTGGTCGCTCATAATATTGTTGGTGCTTCCGAACCTTCGGAACCAACTCAGCAATTCGAATCGCTTCAAGCACCTCCAGCTCACCCACCCAGAAACGTAACTGTTCGCGCAATGTCGGCTACTCAATTGAAAATTCGGTGGATCGTGAGTTCTCATTTTAATCTCGTATTTTTATCTTTTCTTATATAAAGACTGAATTAAGACATCCGGGATTATGTTTTTAGCCACTTCAACAAGTGGAATGGTACGGAAATCCTCGTGGATACAACATAGCCTATAGGCAAGTTGGCTCACGGGACGACTTCCAATTTGAAGTTGTTGAAAACCCAACCGGCAATTCTTTCGTTCTAGGCAACTTGAATGAATTTTCACAGTACCAAGTCATCATGATGGCGTTTAATGACGTGGGCTCTTCAGAACCATCAGCGGCTGCTCTGGAAAGGACTCGAGAAGCAGGTTTGTTCTCAAAACTTCTGAACGGCGATCTTTCTTTACAAAATTACATATTGTAATGTACCAATGTGTTGGTCTGATTGCAGTTCCAGGAGTGGGTCCAGAAATTTTGGATGCAAATGCTACTTCGTCCACTACGATTGTTGTTCGCTGGGGTCAGGTGCCCGAAGAACACTGCAATGGTATCATTGATGGATATAAAGTATATTATGGTGCAAAGAACCTCCCGTTCCAGTTCAAACAAATTAGCACAAATGCAACTTTTACAACAACGTTGACTCAGCTTAAGAAGTTCACTCAGTATCATATTCAAGTGCTAGCATTCACCCGAGTGGGTGACGGGGCTCTAAGTAGTCCACCAACGTTTGTGCAGACTTGGGATGATGGTAAGTGTGCCTTCTGAGTTTGTATATTTTTTCCATCTACCATTCGAATGAAGTATGAGCAGTGAAGTATGTCACCATACCCGTTTATATTATTTAATTTTCATTTTGCATGACTTTTATTGCCATGATATATTACATTGATTATACATTAATTACAATAATATTACGTTAATTAAGTACATGGTTGGGTACCCAGAAGAGTTTGCTGGTTGTATAAAATGATCTTTTCATATCCCATAAATAAATAAAGTAGAACATTGTTTACTCACAATTCCCTGTTGATTTGTCAGTTCCAGGCGCACCAAGTAATATTTCTTTCCCGGATGTATCAAATACAATGGCTCGGATGATTTGGGATGCTCCTCAAGATCCAAATGGCGTCATTCTTGCTTATCGAGTCACTCATACTTTGGATGATTCGTCATCACCTGGATTTTCGCTTGAGCTAACACCTGAAACACGAACTTTTCGGTAATTGAAAGTACGCGTCAACGGAGTAAATTCTAAAAGGAAATGGGGTTGGGAGGTTTACTGAATGTTTGGTTGGCTGTTTTTCAGAGCGACAGACTTGGAACGTGAAAAGTATTACTGGTTCACTATTACAGCAAGGACTCGTTTGGGCTGGGGAGAAACTGCCAAACTCTTGCTGTTTACCACAAATAACCGAGAACTGCCTCAAGCTCCATCAGCTCCCATAATTTCTCACTCACAAATTCAATCTAGACAAATAACATTTTCGTGGACACCTGGACGAGACGGCTTTGCTCCTATCAGATACTACACGGTTGAGTTCAGCGAGGGAAATACACATTGGCAGTTACTAACACGCGTATCTGCTCCTCCATGCACTGCCTTAAAGCTCAAACCCTTTACATTATATAAGTTCAGAATTCAAGCCACCAATGACATAGGTTCAAGTTCCTTTTCTTCCGAATCTAATTCCACTTGGACGCTTCCTGCTGCTCCAGATGTTCCTGTTGGGGACGTTCAGGTCATTCCTATTACGACAAATAGCGTTCGGGTAAGCTGGAAACCCTTGCCTGCTGAATTATGGTATGGCGATGCCAAAACAGGAGGTTACCGTGTCATGTACCACCAAATTGTCGATTATCCTGTGGCCTCTGTTCGTTCCACACCCAAAGAAGAGATTTATGGAATCGAATCATCCAGTATGGTCTTGTTGGACCTCACAATTGATAAAAACTATGAGATTACCGTGGTTCCATTCAATTCGCGTGGAGAAGGTGTTATATCTCGCCCGGTCACAGTTTACGTCGGAGAGGCTGTTCCGACTGGCGAGCCCAGAGAAGTCATTGCCCGAGCTTTGTCCTCAACGGAGATTCAAATAAAGTGGAAGCCACCTTATCAGAATCAACAAAATGGAGAATTATTGGGCTATAAAATTTTTTACAGAAGTAATTCGTCGGAGGAGGAAGAATTGGAAGTCGTGCCCGCTTGGTGCAGTACTCACATCTTGCTATTTCTTGACATGTATTACTGGTATACCGTCCGAGTGGCTGCATTCAACCCTGCCGGTGATGGCCCCGTTTCACCAGGTCTTAAGATTCGAACTCTGCAGGGACCTCCAGGTCCTGTTTCGAACATATCATTTCATGATATTACCATGAATTCTTTGAAGCTCCTATGGGAGAGACCGGCTAAACCTAATGGTGAAATCGCACATTACCTCGTAACCTACGAAACGGGATCAGAGCAAAGTGACACTGGAGTCATTTCAAAGCAAGTGAGACAAAAGGTCTCGTGTTGCTCACTCCTCATAGAAAATCTGGAAGAGGAAACCAAGTACAGATTTTCTGTTAGGGCAAAGAATGTCATTTTGAACGAACTTGGTCCATTGGTATGGAAAAATATCAGCACCGGCCCTCAACAAGGCTCCCCGAAGAGTCCCAAAGACCTTTACTTAGTCAAAATGTTTTCTTCTGTTCAGCTCAGATGGACGAATGACGAAAAATCAAACATTCAAGGTTATTACATTGAAGCAAAAAGAAGAGGTGAGTCAGTTGAGTTCTAATTTCCCAAAACGAACATAGCTTCTTGCTGTAACGGTGTCTCACTTTTCAGACGCTTGTTGAATGTTAGTAATTGCTTCTCGTAAAGCTGACTGCATGACATTTGCTGATTTAAGAAAGAAGTAAAATATATAGTTTATTATTTGTAATAATTACAATTACAACTACAATTACAATGAATAATTTGTTGATAGACGAGAACCGGTGGCAAAGGGTGGTGAAGACAGATGGAGGCATGACCAGTGACTTCACCCTCTCTTATCAGAACCTGTTGCCCTCAACTGCGTACAACTTTCGTGTAATTGCGTACAATAATCACGGAATTAGCTATCCTGCATCTTCAGAGGATACTGTAAGCCTTCGTTCTTGTAGTTGTTCCTCCATTATATCAGCCTAGTCCGATATGATTTTGTCGTTCTTCTAGGTTTTCACTCCGTCGAAGTTGTATCTCGAGTATGGATTCTTGCAACAAAGTCCGTTCTACAGACAAACATGGTTTCTAGTCGTGATCGCCTCCATTTCCGTCATTCTTATAATTGCACTTGTTGCTTACCTCTGTGTCAAAACTAAGTCGTACAAATACAAACGTAAGTTGTTGGAGCTGCCAAGAGATACATTTTACATCGTAAACCCGGATTTGAACAAAACGTAGGAATGTTTTAGTACTCATCTAGCTAGTATGTTTCAAGAGTACAAGTAACTTGTTCCGTCTGGGAAAGGTCGAACCAAAGTAACTCGTTCCCTCATGACAGGGTCACAAAGTTGCAAAATCCAAATCCGTACCACATTTTGGAGATACTTGTTTCATTTGAATGTCAAATCCCATAAAATATTGCCTTGTTGAAAGTCGACAGGATGTTTATTGTGTGATCCAACGCAATGTACCTTACTTTGGCAATAGTATTTCTTCTTGCATGAATTATGCCCAACCCGATATTCTTAAAATTCAATCATGAGTAGTTATATAAGTTAGCTTGCAATGTCTCTTCCACTTGACACATGGCATTAAGAAAATAATCCCTTGGCCATACCGTCACCACACACAATCGCTCCTGCATTTACACTTCATGTTAGTCTACTATTCAAAAATTGTATACGAATATCGCCTCCTTTATAATCCTGCCGGTATATAATATCTGATTGTAATACCTCCAAAATATGACTTCTGATTACAATCCATCCGAAATATAACTTTCATTCATAGACCTACGGCACATGCCTCCCCTTCCCGTATTATATCCAATATTTTACCTCCGATTGTTTTCGTGGACGCACATAACCTGCATTAAAATCTCTCCGAACAATTCCCATCACACAGTGCCCCCCTACCCGTCCGAACATTTTACCCTCTACTGTAAGCCCTCCGATATATTCCCTTCGCAGATTATTCCTTCGTTATTTAACCCTCCGTAAACTTCACGGTAGTCCCTGCGACTTCCGACATTATATCCTCGGGAGCTAATTTTTTCCTCATGTTCAACGCCACATTTAATTCCTAACCTTACAGAACCTTCACAGATATATATGTACGTATACAGACGTAAAGATGTAGTATTTGCAGTCGAGTTACTTGGTTCTGAAACATACTAGGGGATTACTAAATTATTTGTCACGGTTTGCTCGATTCAAGGAGTTTACCGTGTAAATATCTTACCTTTTAATTCTAGTAGAGCTAAAGCTGAAATGATACCTGAGCGTGTTTACATTTGTAAATAGTTCACACCCATGTATTTACAATTGTATCTATATTCTGCGAGTTTGGAATAACTATCTGTATTTCAGCTCGTGTTTGCAACTGTGTTTACATAGCAAGTGATTGCAAAGGTACCCCATGTGTTTACAACTGTATCTACATAGCATGTGTAACTATCCCATGTGTTTACAACTGTATCGACATTGAAAGTGATTACAATTGCATTGGTATCCTATGTGTTCACAACTGTGTCTACACTGCATGTGATTACAATTTGCTGTATTCCATGTGTTCACAACTTTGTCTAGACAGCGTGAATTACAGTTTGCTGTATCCCACGTGTTAGAATTGTATCTAGCCCCCGTGTTTACTTTTACAACGTTAACAAAAATGTTGACATGCCGTATGTTCTAAATGGAAACTGCATTTCCAAGGAAACCACAATTTAGTGACAGAATTAAAGCGTTAATAATGTTTCCATGTCTCTACCATTAACTATGGTTTCTGTACAGATGAGTCTGAACGAAGTTTGGCTGAAACGAATAGCATTGAGGAAGGCGTTCTATACGGTTCCTCCGTTGAGCTACGGCAGTCGCAAAAGAAAGTAACCACCATGAAGCGTAAAAATGGGACACCCATTAAGCCTCCCCCACGACCGACTCCAGGTTCTGTTACGTACACAGACGACGAAAGCGATAAAGCGTATGACAACAATCCGGATGAGAGCAGTTTGACTGAAAAACCTTCTGAAATCAGCTCCACCGATTCTCAGGTACTCTTGCCAAAAAATTTTAACCAAGTATGCACAATGAGCGACAGCTAAAATGTATTTTGTTCTGTCCGAATTTTCCAATGTCTGCGTAAATACTGTAGTCACCGTAGATATTAATTCATTTACGTCTTCCTATTTCCTTTCACCCTTTTTCTTTTAACTTAACCCATTTGACGATGTGGCCAGTAGGAGTGAAGCACAACTCAAATATGCTCAATCTCTAATGCCATTCTACATATATCTGTACCACGTCACATCGAAGTACAACTGTGGAACGCGTTATGCATGTACTGATTATATTAGGAGATTACATATCTAGCTCTTCCGCTAAGGCATGCAAAAGAAAATTTTGGCCTGTGTTTAAATTCCTGTGATGCAATAAGTATTATTTTTTCTTACTAAGCAGTACTTACTTATATCTAGAACTCAATAATGAGACTTGAGAACGCAAACCTGTAACTAGATTGGAACAAAAACACTTTGAGACTCTGTATCAGTGTGTTAGAAGAGGGGATCAGCTAAACTGTTTATGGTTCCAGACATCAGGCTCCCAAGATAATAGCTATGCTAAAAGACAGACCATTCAGTTATTGTTAGTAGCCTGGAGAGGTTAGCGACTCCTGTAACTCTAGAGCTGGGGCCAGTGAACGTGGATGTGTTATAACAGCAGACTAACACACATGAGCTGGGGGTTCACCCCGTAATACGAAGGGAAACTGTAGGTTGTAAATGCAAAGAACTGAGTCCAATGTGTAATAGCAAATTCTTCAATATGGAAGCTGTATGCAACATAACACCAAGCAGACATACCCAAGGAGAGTTTAGAATGTAAAACGTTACATCCCTGACTCTTTTTGATATCTCAGTATATTTCATGTGAATAAATGACTGACATGGCATAATTGGAAAACAGTATTACTTTTGAATGTATTTGTGATATTAATGTGATATTTGCAGGGAACTGACTCGGAGCAAGAAGTAGAAGAGGTGGACGGTTCGGTAGGACCACACTCATTCGTAAATCACTACGCGAACGTGAATGATACGCTGAAACAGTCTTGGCAGAAGCAAAAGCCTGTTCGAACAGCTCCGATGAATTACTCAAGTTATACAGATTCTGAGCCCGAAGCCACGGCTAGTTTAAGTGGGCAGGGTCGAATAGTTCTAAATAACATGGCAAGATCAAGAGCCCCGCTCCCAGGATTCTCGTCTTTCATATGACCCAGACATTTCTCAATAGTTAATAGTATTCGTCATATTTGTACATCCTTTTATTTATGTTGACATTGTTTTGTACTTATTCCTGTTGTTTATTACCACACGTATTTATATCTATTTAATCTCACGGATGTGATAGCTTCCATATTTTTCTCAGGCAGCACTTATATATACATAATTATATATATGTACTTGAAACTAAAGCCTTTCAATCCACCAAGACTAGACAGTAAACAGAATATATTTAGCCTTCAATAGTAGGTTATATATTTCTCGACAAGGAACTTTTTTCTAATATACCATAACATATCGACAAATGGCTGGAATTGTAACGAATGTGTTAGCAGTAAAGTTCTTTGAAATGATTTGTAAAAACATTGCCCCGCCTGATTGACGCCCCAATCTGTCAGACCTCAAAACGGCAACAAAGAGTAGAAAAATTAATAGAGAAACAAAGTTTGAACACAAATTCCAGAATTTCATTGATTACTAGGGGGAAATGCTGGTAATGAAGGAGGGTTTCTGATGATTAAGAAAACAGGGTAGCCGACTGGTCATAGGGAAGCAATAATCAGTAGTTTTATCTTCGTCGACCATCTCGTGGTTGCATAAATATTACTGCAATCGCCCATGACCAAGATCGGCTTACTCTGTTTACATAAGAGGCTTCTACTTTGGAAAACCACCATTTTCACCAGTGATGTTCCCGAATTCTCGTTCAAAATGTATTGCTCTACTATTATTTCTACTCTTTGCCATCTTGAGGTCTCTCGAATGGTTAATTGGCAACCAGGCCGGGGCCGATAGGTTTTAACTCCAGTATTGATACACTGGGGTGGTGTTCCTTCATCAGTTTCAATGGTAAATTGTTTTTGACCGTTTCTAGGTTGAGCAGCTAAGCCCGACGTTTTGTCGACTTTTTTAAATATTGGGGTTGTTACTGGGGTCATTTAAATAGTTTTTATTATGTATAGAGTGGGGTCATTATCTTTTTATCAATTCTTGTTTACTTAGATGGTCTAGAGCTACAGTTTAAACAATTTGTCGGTGTTTTTAGGATATTTGAAAAAAGTTAGAACCTACAACATGTGAGGCTAAAAATATTGTGCTTACTTTCTGTATGTCGTTGGCTAAATTCTAAAAAGTACCATTTTGTTTGGAGAACATTTAAAAAGCGTAGATTATGAAAATGGTACTTTTTAAAAGGCCAATATGTGTCTATTGTGGCACACTGCTAAACGAAGTTTTCTATTTTCTTCGGCGTCATGGCCAATTATCTCCAAATCATAATGCTAGCAGATTCTTCTGTCCGTTGCTCCACTTCCTTTTTGCCGGTAAATATATGTAGTAGCCTCACGGAATTATCATTTTAAAATAATTAAGTTCAAGATTCTCATTCAATCTGTGATACTTGTGTATAAGATTCCTTCCAATGCGAGCAGCTAAGTTAGAAAATGTTTGCTGATTGTGAGTGCGTAGTTTTTGCGCTTGTGTGCACCTTATGCAATTTGCCTTCCTTTTTCCAAGGTGTACATGCATGAGTGTTCTACAAGTTGCGATATCAACGAGTAAAAGCAGTTTCGGCTTTGCGCAAGCTGCTCGTTGTACTTAATAGATAGATAATAGTTACTTAGGAGGGCTGAAATGTTCTTTTAAAAAATTCGAAGGCCCGAAATGTTATATCTTTCAGTGGCCTTCTCTTACTTTGTAAGTCAAGTTAAAAAATTTACAGTCAAGAAAATTTTTAACAGTAAGCAGGGGAGCTATTGATGGACACAAAAAATACTTAATTCCGTCCTCTGAAACTTGAATGTTAATTTTTGAAGTAGAAAGTCCGCGAATGCTCATGGTTTTCAGTAATAATCGAGTTAGTAAAGATTGAGCTTATAATACAAATGACTGCTGTTCGAAAGATCTAATAAGACTACTGCAATTCTAAGACCTTACAAAATTTCCTGAGCCAATAACAAATTAATCGTGGCATTACTGTATTTGTTTTACTCTCTGACACTGCCAATAAAAGTACGTTTCAAATAGCTACTGGCGTTTAATTCTCCAGATTTACTTATTTCTGCATGCCTGTAAAGAATTTTGAATGGACTTTAAGATTTTAAAAGAGAAATGCATGTCATTTTGAGACGAGCAGTTTTCCTCCACTAATTAGACAGTGATATTTTATTTTATGACAAACGGTTATGGGCTATGGATGATGGTTTGATTTTATGTCGCCCAACTTGTTATTGGGATAAATATTTGAAGGATCAGCATTTCAGCGAGTGCAAAACTTTTGTTTTTGTTTTGGTTTTCCTAACCCTTCAAACTGTTCTGTCAAGGTGAAAGTCTGCTACCCAGTGCGACTGAAGGTACAAAAGAGATCGGAAAATTAACAACATTATAATTAAGCTTTATTAATAGCAAAACAAGTGCAGTTCATTCACACCAAAGAAATGTAATGTCCTTTTTTCCTCCCTTCTCTATAGAACGATGCGTTCCTGTTCCATAGCATTAGTTTTAGTTAGCATACAATCATCAGTATAACACAAAATGAAGATGATGAGCCAAGAATAATAAATTATTCAAAACTTCGCCACCTCTTCTGCGTCCATTCCACAATTTTAAATTAAATTAAAAAGCATCTTTGGTATGTTTTTGTAGGGGTTGTTATTTAACTAATTTTTTAAAAATTTCTTTTGTTTAAGTGGAAAGGCTGTACTGGAAAGTTACAGCAACGTTAATTGTAAGGTTGTGGTAACCAAGTGTACTATAACTTAAGCCTTTTCAACTAAACAATATATGCATTATACAGTGATTATAAAAATGAAAGTACAAGAGACAAAACTGAAATATTTCAAATACTGAAAAAAGTTACTAACAAATTTATGGCTGTGTAGTTAATTGGATTAAAATACCACGTAAGTTGTTAGTACGCATTTGAATAATTATTAGTACAGGGTGACTGATATGATGAGTGATCCTCCTTTAACAACCCTTGATGTAACCCTTTTACTCGGAAAATATTCCATCAACACGACATTTAATTAACTATGAAAATGTAGCTGCTTTACTTTGATAATGTACTGGATGGCTGGAAGGATTTGATCCTTTCGTGTTAAAAAAGGAACTTAATTATCTATTACTTACTTCTTTAAAAAACTTGTTTATGAAGTAAGCAATTTTTGTCAAGTTTGAAAGTTTCACTTCCAGGCGAACCAAATCGCCAACTGTAACCTACATTTATGTACGTGTATGCACGTTCAATATATGTCAAAGTATATATATTCAAATTACATAGAAACAAACAGTAATGTATAAACCATTTACACTTTACAGTAAGTCACAGTCGTATCGAGTTGTACGTAATCCAGTCAACAATTGGCGAATTGTTGGAAATGGCCGTTGGGGCAACATTGGACCAGCGTTGGCCCACGATTGCCAACGCTGGTCCAATGTTGCCCCACCGGCCATTTCCAACAAATCGCCAACTAGGCTCAAAGTTCAAGTTGTTCCAAGACGAACAATTTTGAATGTTGGCGAAATGTTAGCCCATGGTAATTGTTGACTGGGAAGGTTTCTGACTTGGTTTACTATAGCTAAGTATGTACGTTAGATACATATATGTGTCTTATGATCATGATTATATTTAGTCATATCATCACGTGTGTAACAATCACTGCATCAGTCAAATTCCAGTGACTACCATACATTTAGGCTGCTACAAATTTCTTTAAATTGTGGTTTTAGTTCCAGATTATTGAAACTTTGTATATTTACTTACAAATATGTCAATATTTGGGGCCCCAAGAATAAAAAATGTATGAAATATCGTTGTACTTTTTACGGATTTAAAATTGGCAGTCGTTGATGTTAATTCTTACCCTCAATCGGAGAGAAGACGAACAGAAATTTCGAATGTTGCTATTCTGTCCTTGATGATGTGGACGCAAAAATTTCAAAACATTGGGCTTACAGCAAATTGCATGGGGATTCATTCCCATTTTAAAGCGCAAGTAAAAATTAGCAGGAGAGTCTAAATGACATCGGTAGGTCGTTTTGTCCCAAGTGTCTTTCACAGCAAGTAACCCGTATTAACGTTCATCAATATCAATCAAAGGTGGGCAAAATAGTTTACCTCGCCTATATCCTACATATATTTGTAATACCCGATCCTGCCTACAATATGCCTACATTAGTGTCGCTAAAAAATTTACCCACATATATGGACGGATTATTTGCAAGCCTACCTAGATGCCTACTTTTTTTAAAAGAAAACTATTGCCTACATATACGCCTACATATTCTTAAAAAATCCATTGCCTTCATTTACGCCTACAAAATTTTAGCATATATTTGCGTCTATGAGTAATATGTAACAGTCTACAGGAAATCTATGATGATATAGGAACGCCTGTCGTCTCCCTACACAAGCATTTACCTTATGTCAAATTGAGATTCTCCCGGTGTTATACGTTTTATTAATTCATCACAAACTTACAATTAGGTGTATCACACATAATTAAAGTAGCCCCACTAACAATAAGATAGTTATAATATGTATGATCAGGATAACTAATTTGAATACCACATGAAAATTTAAAAAAAATTTAACTTATGACTACAGTTAAAAACAACATTAATTTCCTAGCTATTTATCAGTTTTAGTAAAAAATGTAAGGAATCACTATTTAAACAGTAGAAAATGTCCAAAGCATAGTGCGTACATCAACCTAACATATAAATGCATGTAAAATGTGCGCCTACATTTAGCCTACATTTATATGGATGAGTTATTATGCCCAACACATTTCATACGCATTCTACACAACAAGTTATCCCCCTATCATATAATGCCTACAATTAACACGGGAATATTTTTGCTGCCTATATTTTGCCTACTTGTAGGCCCTACATGTAGGGGAGGCGCCCACCTTTGATATCAATGGTTCATTACTCAGCTGAATTATTAATCATTCTTCCTTTGATGCAGGTTCTTTTAAATAACATTTTACGCAAATAGGCGGGACTTTAAAAATTAAATTTTAAAACCTAATTGTGACGGTTTATTTTGTTATAACTGTGACCCCAAATATAACGTATGTACATAGTTCAATGATACAAAATCTGGTGCTTTTCCTGAAAATGAGGGGAACTGAGTAATTTACGTCCAATCGTATACAGGCTGGAGGAAGGGCAGAGGAAGGTAATGGGTTTGAACCACCATATATGTACATACTATTTAAACTACTTTATAAGGACTAAAACTAAAGCTTAAAGGTATTCGTGCCAAAACGATACGGATTATTATAATAATTCTGTACTAAAAGTTTCATACGGAATCAAATATTTGGTTTTCGTATCAGACACGCTGTTGCGAGATCAATATTCCAAACAAGCACTTGGTTTTATCAATATTCACGAAATCTTTAAATTAGCATTCCATGAAAACTACTATAAAATGTGTATGCAGATTACAAGCCAGAGAGGATTCCATATTTGCATACCGTAAAAACCCTAAAGATGGCCCCCGGCCAACTTCCAAACATTAACCTAAACCCAGGCTATCTTTAGAGGCCCGGCTACCTTTAGGAGCCGGCCATCTCTACTAAATATAAAAGCGTAAATTAAAAAACATTATTTTTTTATGAAAAAATGTTTTTTAATATTTAGTTATATTCCAGAATAATGAATGTAGCATAATTCGGATTCAGATTGTTAGTCCAGATTGTCCGTAGAGTAAATAACAGCTTCAAAAATTAAACTGCATATATAGAAAAAAACTGTTGTATGAAAAACCAGGCCAACTTTGGGGGCCCGGCTATCTTTAGAGGCCGGCTATCTCTATATGTATGGGGTAAAACCCAGGCCATCTTTAGGGTCCCGGCCACCTTTGGAGGCCCGGCCATGTTTAGGGTTTTTACGGTATATAATATTGTTTTGGATATTGCTACATTTATCAGAGAGAGTTGGCAGAGCGAGGACCAGTAGGACGGGACAGTTTCGGGATTTTTGTCGCCATTTTATTTCACGACGGAATCGGCACGAATATTTTTGTCCGAAGGATTTCGGGAAGAGACAGAATTGTCTGCGGACAAAAAACAATTGTCAACAGTAGAAGCCCTACCAACAAAACCACTTATTGTTATTTAGGAACTAACACGCTATTAATATAGACAACACAATGTCCATGACTGTAGTGAATGACAAGAAATATAAACGCAATACAATACTGTAGATCCATATACACTCAAATATTTACATTTAGTAAATTGTACTTACTTTCAGGGGTGGATGAATAAAATAATTTGCATCTTGGCCTTAAGCCTTGAAATAGATCTGCGACCTCTCCGCACGCAATTTGATAGTCTTCGTTAATTTGTTTTACCCTGAGCCTAATTTTTTTATCCTGGCCGGGTCTAGGTGGATTTACTCTGTAAATCCAACCCGTGGTAATTCTCAATGTTATAGATAAGGTTGGGGTATTTTATTTTCGCATGCTATAAATTGAGTGTAGTAGTTGTAGGAACTTGTCAAATTCATAGGGAAGTAGGCTTTACAGACAGGACCATTGTTAGATCCAATAATTAATACAGGACAGTACAAATGAGTTAATTCAAGAGTCAGTACTCTCTTTAAAATACTTTCGAGTACAAACCAAACATGGGCGCCTGCCTAGATTGTAGGCCCTATAATAGGCAAAGGCTTTAGGATGCTGCAAATTGGGACATAAATCTAGGCGAGGTTCTAGGCTGGGCAGTCACCACTACAATATAGGCTTAGGAAAATCTAGGACATTTAGATATTTCCGAACAAGGGACTGGGCAATTCCGGCAGGCTACAAGTTCGTCAAGTAAAGGCTAGACATTAGTGGTGACCGGAACGTTCTTCATTCGCGGCGGGAAATTAGACTGAGTAGACCAAAAGTTTTTGAGCTCATGAAATTCGTGGAAAATTATCCATTTTTGGTGACCTTTTCGAACGGAAGTACTCTCCCGAAGCAACACAGTAATCAGTACTTGACCCGGATGACCAAAGTGGGGACAGTAGAGGAAAATCACACTGAATCAGCTAAGTCTAAATTTTAACTAGTATACGCGGGCCGAGCACTACCTTATCATTGTGGGACTATACCTGTGATACTAGCACTGGACTTTGTTTCTATCTAGTTACATGGATAACGGAGGGATTCCAGCTGTGGAAGGGAACGGGCAACCTGGAAAGATTATAACTCTAAATGACCTTTACTTGCTGATGGTTGAGAACCATAGGAAGTTGGACGAAAACCATAGGAAGCTCGAGAAAAAGTTGGAGGACACTGTCATGGAAACTAGTGCAGAATTAGCGAGGAAAATTCAGGAGAGCAATGAGGCATTATTGGAAAGGGTTACAAAGGTGGAAGAAGATCAGGTGACTATCCGGCAGGACCTTGCCAAGCATGTTGAAGAGATCAACTCGACTGTTAAGGGATTTAACACTGCAGTTACAGCACAAATTCGAGAGGAGATTATTGAGTTTGAGAGACGGAAGCAACGTCAGAATAATTTCATAATTTTTGGTATGGAGGAAAAGGACGAGCAAACTGACGCGAAATTTGTGGGAACACTAATTTCAAAGCTTTGTCCGGGCGAAACAATGAAGACCAGGATATCGAGGATTGGAAAGCCAGGCGTTTTCCCAAGAAAGGCGAGACCAGTTTTGGTATCAATGGATAAGCTGAGAGATAAAAGAGGAGTCCTTAATGCCGCTAAGTCTAGAATAAGAATAATGCCAGAGTATTCCAAAATCACTCTGAAGCAAGATCTGACGAGAAAACAGAGGGAAGAATGGCAATATAGGGGCGCCCAGAAGGAAACCAACTCTAAGTTGCAATCAGGAGTGGAAACCCCGGGAAGAGCCGTAGTAACTGGAGTAAAAAGAAGAATACAATTTAAAGGGGGGCCGGAGCCTCGGGATAGTAAAATATCGAAACAGTGACTATCGACCGTGGGACTGATTAGTACGAATGTGAACAGCCTGAACAACAAGATTATTGAACTTACCGACTATTGTGATATTTATAGAAGTGACATTGTATGCCTTACCGAAACGTGGTTAAAACCAATTGACAAACACATTAAATTGAACGAATATAATTTGTATAGGCACGACCGGGAAGGCAGGAAGGGAGGGGGTGTGTGTATATTTGTTAGGGAGAAGCTCATCAGCTCGAGAGTATACTTTGCTGAGATAAAATTCGCTGAATATGTTTGTGTTGATATAAAGGAGTATCAGGAATCGCTAGTAGTGTGCTGTGTTTATAAAAGTCCAAATTCCAACTGGCAGGAGGATGAGGATATTTTAAAACTTTGCGAGTTAATTAGCATTAGGTATAAATTCTTTGCTATTTGTGGAGATTTTAATTCACCTGACATTTCATGGAGGGACAATTCATGCAAAGGCTCTCCCGATGGATTTTCTAGTAAGTTTCTTACGCAAGTAAATGTTTGTGGATTGAAACAACATGTAAATTTTATTACACGGAATAGAAAACTTGATAAGCCTTCCACAATTGATCTCCTGTTCACAAGCATTTTGACTAACGTCGCCAGTGTTCACTCAGATTCTCCTCTTGGGGCAAGTGACCATGCTGTTATTAGAGCCGACATTGAGTTCACTCACAAGGTACCAGGCATGAAAAAGTACAGAAATTTCAGCAAAGGTGACTACCAGGGCTTAAGGGATCAACTGTCTCAACTGACATTGGAGTCTCTCGAGAATAAAAGTGCGGAGGAAATGTGGATGTTATTAAAATCAAGTATAGTTGAGGCTACAGATAGGTGTATCCCCGAAGTCCAGAATCGAGCCACATCGTGTCCTAGGAGTATTCACAACATCATTAAAAGCAAGCGAAGAGCATGGAGAATGTACAGGAGAAACAAGTGCAGATGGGAAGAATACCGGGATATTAGGAATCGTCTAACTAAAGAGCACCGAGATTTCCATCGGAGTGTGGAGGACAAGATTTGTGAAAATATGAAGGAAAATCCAAAAGCGTTTTATAATTTCGTATCAAATAAGCTGAAAGGGAAGAGCTGCTGTAGATTGTTGAAGCTGGATGAGAAAATTATTACAGAGCCAAAGGAGATTGCTAACACTTTTAATAATTATTTCCTGTCAGTATTTACAAGGGAGGAAGAGGACATTACCATATACTTCAGGGAGTTCTGGTCGAAATTTGAGGAATGTGACAATGGATATAGGATCAATAATGTGCCAATGAGTGGTAACATCGTAAGGAAGGCTATTGAAGGTATCAAAGCGAATTCAACCCCGGGACCCGATGGAATCCATCCCAGGGTGTTGAAGGAATGTGCGGAGATATTATCACCTTTACTATCAAAATTATTTACAGAATCACTCAATACTGGTGTGATTCCGACGGACTGGAGAAAAGCAAATGTTGTGCCTATATTCAAATCTGGAGATAAGGAAGTCGTCTCGAACTATCGCCCAGTGAGTCTAACCTCTGTTGTGTGCAAGTTGCTGGAGAGAATTATTCGGGCCAGAATAATTTCATTCTTGATCAAGAACAAGAAACTCAACAACTACCAGCATGGGTTTCTTCCGAGAAGATCGTGTTTCACGAATCTATTGACAGCACAGGAGGATTGGACAAGAACATTAGACTTAGGTGGAGTTACAGATTGCATTTATTTTGACTTTTCGAAAGCTTTTGATTGTGTTCCACATACACGGTTAGTGAACAAACTGCATGATATTGGGGTTGGAGGATATTTAGCCAGATGGATTGAAGGGTTTCTGCGGGACAGAGTACAGTGCACAATAATTGAAGACATCCAATCAAGTCCGGTGGAAGTGATTTCTCGGGTACCTCAGGGATCTGTACTGGGACCAATGCTATTCATAGTATTTATCAATGATTTGATGAATGGGATAAAGAACCACCATCCTACCTACGCTGATGACCTAAAGCTGTACAGAAGAATCGACACCATCGAAGATGTAATGTCACTGCAGAAAGATATAAACTACATATCTGAATGGACGAAAGCTAATGGCATGAAAATTAACTTGAAGAAATGTGAAGCTCTGCATATCGCAAGAAGTCTGGGACAGCCTTCGTATTTGTACACAGTTGACGGTTCAGGGATAAATTTCTGTGAATCTGTACGGGACCTTGGATTAAGGGTCACAGGCACTTTGAGAAGCACCGAACAAATTCACCAGGTAAACCGGAAGGCGGGAGCGATTCTCTACATGATCTCAAGGTCTTTCAAGCATCTTAATCCGAAACGAATCACCAAAATCTACGAGACGTACGTCCGTCCTATCATTGAGTATGCCATAACTATATGGTATCCACACCTAAAAAGGGAGCAATGTCTCTTGGAAAGTACGCAGAGAAAAGCCACGAAGTTAGTTAAGTGCCTGAAGGGTATGTCGTACTTGGATCGTTGCAAAGCCTTGAATTGGGAGACAGTGGAGGAAAGGGTGAAAAAGCTGTCGTTAGTTGAAACATTTAAGATTATCAATTGTAGATATGACCTTGTTCCGGAACAGTTCTTCACAATTCGGGAGGATGGAAGGCGTCAACCTCAAATATTGAAGCCAGTGTTTAGGCGAAATGCCAGAAAAGGATTTTTTACCAATAGAGTAATTAATGACTGGAATAGGTTGGATACTGAAGTGAAAACGTGTGAGACCGTGCAAAGGTTCAAGAACGGTTTGGCTCGTAGGCCCTTGTGATATTTACACTCATAAACCTGTATGAAATTTTGGAAGTTATTACGAGAAAATCTTTTGTAATGTAGAGACACCATGTACTTATATATGTATGTATTTTTGTCTTTGTTTTGAAGCTTGTACTTGACCAAATGTCCTGATTAAGAGCCATGGGCTCGATCAGTAAATAAATAATAATAATAATAAAAGCACGAATTATTTTAGGACAGATCACAAGATCTTTGGGAAAACGTTAGCAGAGACGGACTGACAATGAGGCGGGAATTACTTGAAACCAGTAATTACCAGAGTATATGCACATGTATATACTATGTAGTCTACTTGTTTACTACATCATTAATGAAACCCCAACATTGATATTCCAATTATTGTATATGATCATTCCATACGGCTTGCACTATCTAAAACTCACAATTATATCGCCTATATTGGCTAGCGCTGTCAGAAGCTATACAGCAAATATAGGCAGGCAAGCAATGTACACGTACACTAGGACAGATATAGGCTAATAGGCAGGCAGTTAGAGTACTTGACCCTTGGTATTAAGGCTCTTCTTTTCGTTAAAACATCCTATCCGCCTATATAGGATGGCTGTATTTTTCGAAAGAAAATAGGCAGTCTTTAGGCTTAGGCACTTCATTTGCCCATCTTTGGTACAAACAATATCACCCGTCGTCTTACAATGAGTCAGCTTCTTTGTCGTAATCACAATGCCCCTAAAGTTCTATTTGCCATCGATAAAGACTGTTTAGACTCTAAGATGTTTGCTGACAGACACACAACTTTATATTCTAACATGCTTTGTAATAACTAGATATTTTAAATGAATTATTACACTTTTTACATTTGTCATAAACTAAACATTTTTCATTATTTTCGTCTGTAGAAACATATCTTTAAAAATGCCATTAAATAATGTTCAAAACATCATTTATGTTTGAACAGGCAGATTATTTGGAGAACATCGAAGGATGTTTTAAACAAAAAACCCAAAACAATTACACAACATCTTTATTTACCTGGGCATTTAATGCGGTTGATATACTAGTAACTGGTTTGAAACAGTAGACACAAGAAAAAATATTATTATTGAAATAAAAAATCGGATGATTCATTTTTTCAATTCAAACGCAATACTAGGACTGAACGTGAAGTTTACTTATGGGTCAAAATTTTTATTGTTAAAATATCATTTTAATCTTAATAAAACAAATTATATTTTGCAAAAACTTGTTGTTTACACTAAATGCTTTTGCAACAAATTATTCTGACACCACCTTTTCCCTTCAAAATGAGTTTGAAAATTTCATCAAACCACAAAACATATCATTTTACACTTTTTAAATGTGCTACAGTCAAACCTCTTTAGTCACTACCGCTATGGGAAACTTTTCCCTATAAGCATAATTATTTCATCCTTTCGACTCTCGTATACTCTAATGCTAAATAATTTCCGATTACTCAACTTTGCAGTTGTAACAACCTCTATTATCCGTCACATTTTCAGTGTAATGGTCTTCACTGAAGAGGTCTACCTTTGCCCAGGTGCGGATTCACAGCTCATAAGGATGAGTGGACTTGACACAACCCATTCTCCGTACGTTCAGTAACTTATGTGCTCATTAGAGATGGCAAATCTTTCGAGGAAGACTCCTCGAATTGCAGACACAGATCGTTGTAATATTTCCCCTTATAATTATTATTATTAAATTTTATTTATGTTAGTATGAAAGCTTAACTGGTGGTTATTCCACAACTGACGACAGATTACCCTACTAAATTACTTCATTAAGATTCCAAAATTATGAAGGGATAAACTCAAATAATTGTAATCAATGGTGTATCGCCCTGAAATTATTGCGGTGATTAAAACATTAAATTACTGTTATTTAATTAATACTAAGACTAATCTCATTTTATTCAAAGAAAATCACAACAAAATCGAAACTTAAAGGCGAAACAACTAAAAACAGATGTTACAGGAATGACTGTTTTTCAACGAAGAACCCAAAAGGCATCTTAACATAAACAAGTGACTTCTAGAGCCCAACTAGAGTAAGTAATTACAGTAACAAGTTACAGTCGACTCTCCTTATAGCGTCTCTCCCTATAGAGTCACTCTCCCTATAAAGTCAATCTGGGTTCCTTCCAAGCTACATTATATGACAATTTCTACCTTTATAGCGTCACTCGTTATAACGTCAGTTCCTTTATAAAGTCGCTTTTTTGTAGCCGTAGGGTGAAAAGCGTACCCTTATAACGTCAAAGCGTCAAACCTAGTTATGCAAATAACTTACCTATTGGTGCTGTAAATTTACAGTTATTTTTACTCTTTAGTTTCACTATAATTGCATAGAAACGTAATTATAAAATATATGTGCAAGCGTTGTTAACGACATTGTTTAAGCCCCATCAAGGATTTCTAACCTCTTAGATTTATTTCCGCATCCAGTAAAGAACTGATAATCATAGTTTTAACGGAATTACATTTTTCACTGTTTGAAATATTTTAAAAATGATCTGAGAAGTGTCTTACTGAGATTCAGAAAATACTTAACTCAATCCTGTCATTTTTGTTGTTTTGCGGTGTTTGTGGGATGGGAAACTTGGAAAAAATGCAGAGCTATGCAGTATTTTCAAATACAGTATTTTAAAATACGTATTTTCAGACCACAAAGTATTTTGTATTTTGTATTTCAAAGTTGGTAAGCAGTAAGCAAGTATTTTGTACTTAGTATTTTGAGAGCCAGGAAGTACAAAAGTATTTGGTATTTACTTACTCTCAATGAAATATGAAATGTAATTCAAATAAAGTATTTTGCTCAAAATACTTATCGCTGGTATGATTTCTGATTTTGGCACTGTATATGTAGCTTATACGATGTGCAATGTCTGTGAAAATTCCATTTTACACATTGGAATAACATACGTTGGAATGAATCCCTTGGCTACATCAAACATGTTCAGATTCTCGATACTGTATATCGTCGTTGAAGAGGCGAAATGGTCTACGTGCGCATGGTTTTTACAGCACAGACCATTTTGCCTCTTCAACAACGATATTTAAGATACGCCGAAGACGAACACCTACTCGATTTAATTTTCAGTTACTAGCCCCTTTTTATAATAATTACTCCGAAAATACATTTATTTACTAATAAATAAACATTTCATATTAATCTGTTACTTCATTAACAGTCAAAACGACTTAAAATATAATTATAATGGACTGACCTATTCGGCAACCGTTGAACAATTTGTTACTACACATGTCTTATATGCAGTCTTTGAAGTTACTGTTTTAAAAAGTTTGTTCTACAAATCGAAAATAGTGAGGATTAGGTGGGTATTTTAAGAAAAGTATTGTATTTAAAATACAGTATTTTGTATTTGAGTATTTTAAATTTTCTACCAAGTATTGTATTTTCATTTGTATTTTAGCAATGTAACCTGAGATATTTTACTTTGTATTTTGTATTTTCCATATTTTAATTCAGGTATTTTATTTTGTATTTTGGCATCGAAGACCAAGTATTTTACATAGCTCTGAAAAAATGTTATTACTTATTAATTAAAATTAACTATTTTTATTCTTATTCCGCTTGGAAACATAGTATGTGTTACATAAATGAAACGAGACTTGACTCCAATTTAACGAAAAATTTCCAATTAAACCGTTATTTATTTTAGGTGACTATAACGTCGTTACAGTATAACGTCACTTTTTGGGAGATTCGTCGATTTCGTTATAAAGAGAGTCGACTGTAATCTGTAATTACATTACTTGCAACCAGTCGTTGCCTTCCAGTGGATGTACCGTATTAATACTGTTTACATAAAAATGCTTTTTATTACAATAAAACCAATGAACCTAGTTCTAATTACTTATTAGTTTAATCTGGTTGAGTAACCACAACTGACCATTTACAATTTTTTTGAAACTTACACTATATATTTAATTAGCACACCTAACAAAAGTCAATATTGTGATTATGTGAAACATGGCACGAACAATATAATAATTATTATAATAAGTGAATAGAATTACTTTTTTTCAAAATGTGTGTTTTCAAAGGGAAGCTACTAGTATTTCTAGCTGGTAGGGCAAGTGGTGGACTTACTAAGCTGTAAGAGACGAAGTTGACGCGTTATACTGGTCAAATTAATTGATGAATTGGCTAATAAATACGTGTCCAGAGCTAATCCCGCCTCGACAATCCCGCCAGTGATAACTCCGCCGAAGCAACCCCGATGATTTAATCCCGATCTCAATAGTATTTAATCCCGCCAACCATAACCCCGCTGACGATATTCCCGAACCAAGTTTTATTGTATTAACTTCAGTAAACAATAATTGTATGCTCCTATTATTTAATAGTATCCATCTCCTTGACAACAAGCTGTGTACTGTTGACAGACTGGCTGTTTTGATATGTACCTATATTGTGAATTGTGACACGTGTATGTAGCTGCTCCGCTACACTATCCTATATACTAATTTGAAAGAGGTCGTCTTGATGATGATGATGATGATGGCAGTCGTCACTTATGTACGTGACATGTTGAAGCATGGCGGTTAAAAAATGCTTTGATTTTTATTTTAAAGCATTTATTTTTGCTCGAATGAAATAAATACGAACCGCTATTCTTTTTTTAAACATTTCTTTTTTGTTTACTTTAACAGGCTAAAGTTATGGTAACCAAGTGTTACTGCAACTTAATCCTGTTCAAGTCAACACAAAATAATACCATTTAGATTACAAAGAAAAAATTAAAATAGAGAGAAAAGAAATACCGCAATGTTAAACAAGTTACTATCTTGAATATTAGAATATGTGTGGTTAATTCAAATCAAACTACCGTTTGCTTATTGTGTACGCCTTTGAATATTAGTACAGTTTGGCTAATATGATCAGTCATCATCTTTCAACCACCACGATTAAATTTTAACTTTGGGTAGAAGAGCAAGTAGAATTTAAGAGTAACTTTTTCGTCCACCAACACATGTCAGACATACAATTCATTAAAATGATGTAGTTATCATGCATTAACAGCGTTCTGGATTATTAAACACAATTTGACCCTATCCTGGTCCATGGGTAAATAACCAATTTTTGTAAGCCAAGATTGAGTGTTTCAAGTATAATAATCAAACATTATTCAAAAGTTTGAGAACAATTCTAAAATAGTAAAAGGAGAGGCTCCAGTTTTTAAAAAACACCTAATATTATTTTTGACCAAAGTATGTCGCAATGTTGCTAACGTAAGTAGGATGCTTATAGTTTTCTTAAGAGTGTGTTGCCAATTCCATTCGATGTTTATTTGTGACTACAGATAAAGTCAATAAAACTGAAGTTACTTCAAAAATCTACGAAATGTATAGGTAAAACTGAATATCAAGCCATTCCTTATGTAGGTCAGTGACGGGGTACTTTGAATAACATAAATAGCCAAATAAATAGAAAAGCATTTCTGCATGGAATCTGAGGGATATTTTTTTTACCCTGACCGGTCCAGAGTTGAACCCCCTTAAATGAGGTTTTTAAAAAAAAACAACAAATTTTTTAATTTAGCTTTTTGCAAGGAAAGTAATGAAAAAAATATATAAAGCCATTAATAAGCGACGAAGTTGGTTTCTGTCACAGATTTTACCCAATCGAAACGGGTTGGAGGTTTGAAGGATCCGTTGCATTTATTTAAACGAAGAACAGCCTTATATGTTAAAACGACCTAATTATATATTGTGAAGTTTAATGTTTTTATGATCTACAAATCACTGCAATCCCAGTCTTGATGATGATGATGATGATGATGGTGCCAGTCGTCACTTATGTACATGACATGTTGAAGCATAGCGGTTCATTTTTTCCCTTCATTCATGAAAATAAAAACTTAATACAAATATTTTTATTTTTAAAAGAAAAAAATACTTCGATTTTTTTATTTTAAATAATTTTTTTATTCACTTTTTTGTACGAATAAAAAAAATGAACTTCTATTCTTTTTTAACATTTCTTTTTTGTTTACTTGGACAGACTTAAGTTATAGTAACCAAGTGTTACTACAACTTAATACTGTTCAAGTCAGCAAAACATAATTATTGCCATTTTGGATTACGAACCAGAAAAAACAGAAAAGAAATAATGTAATGCTAAAAAATTTACCAACAAGTTACTATCTTGGATCTTGGAATTGTATATGGTTAATTCGAATCAACTACCTTTGAATATTTAGTACAGTTTGGCTAATATGATCATTCACCATCTTTTAACTACCACGATTAAATTCTAACTTTGAATATGAGAGTAAGTAGAGTATACGAGTAACTTTGGGGTCCATCAACACATGTCAGACATAAAATTAATTAAAATTTTGTAGCTATCATGTATTGACAGCGTTCTGGATTACGAAAAAAATTGACACTTTCGTGGTCAAAAATTCTTATAATTAGAGTCTTTAATAGATAACATTTTGTGGTCAATTCTTATAATTTTAATAATGGGTTCCAGCAAAAATGAATATAAACAAGAGCAATTTCAAATTGGAAATAGTCGTTCAGTTAAATTATTTAACTACCATTTTATGAGTACCATGTACAGCACCTATTTACTAAGTAGCATTTAAATATTTTCAAAAAACATTTATGCCACGGAACAGTTTGAGAACAATGATTCTAAAAATTATACTTTGAGTACGGTCTTCACGTAATAAAAGAGATGGTTCAGTTTTTAAAAGTCAGTTAATTCTATTTTGACCAAAGTCTGTGGCAATGTTGCTAACATAAATCGTATGCTTTTAGTTTTCCTAAGAGTCGTTTTTATATCTAGCTACTATGCCAGTTCCATTCGATATTTAATTGTGACTACAGATAAAGTCAATACAACAGTGAAGTTACTTCAAAAGCCTATATACGAAATGTAGGTAAAACAGTGAATATTAAGCAATTGTTTATGGGTCAGTGACGGGGAACTTTGAA
The DNA here is from genome assembly GCA_947179485.1 of Allacma fusca. Taxonomy (NCBI): domain Eukaryota; kingdom Metazoa; phylum Arthropoda; class Collembola; order Symphypleona; family Sminthuridae; genus Allacma; species Allacma fusca. The sequence continues at coordinate 51,972,837 of OX359249.1, read as the reverse complement.
TAACATAAATAGTCAAACAATTAGGCCTTTCCGCATGGAATCTGAGGGCCGGACCAGAGTTGACCCCCCTTAAATTCACGTAGGTTTTTAAAATTTTTTAATTTAACTTACCTTTGCAAGGAAAGTAATGAAAAAATTGATGTATAAAGCTATTAATAAGCAACTAAGTTGGTTTATGCCACAGATTTTACCCAATAGAAACGGATTAGAGTTTGAAGGATCTGATTTGAAGTTTAGTATTTTTTATGATTTACAAACCATTGCAATCTCAGTTTTCCCATCCACCTTGGTGGATGGCTTGCATGCTATGTACATAACATGTTGAAGCATAGTGGTTCATTTTTTTCTTTCATTCATGAAATAAAATGCATAATTTGTATTTCAAAAAAAAAAAATTAAAAGAAAAGATGGACAATAAATTATTTTTCTTTTTTAATTTTGTTTTCTTCACTTGCACAGGCTTAGGTTATACTAACCAAAAGTGCTACTATATACATAGTGTCCAAGTCAATAAAAAATAATTCCATTTTAGATTAAAAAAAATTAATAAAATGAGAAATGAAAAAATACCACAATGCTAAACAGAAGTTGTCAACAAAGTTACTATTTTGCATCTTGGAATTTCCATGGTTAATTCGAATCTACAATTAAAAATGTAAAAACGGCCTAAATTGTATAATGTTAAGTTTAATGTTCTTTATGAATTACAAATCATTGCAATCAAAACCAATTTTTGTAAGCCAAGATTTTAAGTTTGAGAACAATTCTAAAATAGTAAAAGGAGAGGCTCCAGTTTTTAAAAAACACCTAATATTATTTTTGACCAAAGTCATTTTGATGTCGCAATGTTGCTAACATAAGTAGGATGCGTTTAGTTTTCTTAAGAGTGTGTTGCCAATTCCATCCGATGTTTATTTGGGACTACAGATAAAGTCAATAAAACTGAAGTTACTTCAAAAACCTACGAAATGTAGGTAAAACAGTGAATATCAAGCCATTCCTTATGTAGGTCAGTGACGGGGTACTTTTAATAACATATAAATAGCCAAATAAATAGAAAGGGATTTCTGCATGGAATCTGAGGGACATTTTTTTTACCCTGACCGGTCCAGAGTTGAACCCCCTTAAAGGAGGTTTTTTAAAAAAAACAACAAATTTTTTAATTTAGCTTTTTGCAAGGAAAGTAATGAAAAAAATGTATGAAGCCATTAATAAGCGACGAAGTTGGTTTCTGTCACAGATTTTACCCAATCGAAACGGGTTGGAGGTTTGAAGGATCCGTTGCATTTATTTAAACGAAGAACAGCCTTATATGTAAAAACGACCTAATTATATATTGTGAAGTTTCACTTATCACTATCACTGCAATCCCAGTTTTCCCATCCACCTTGGTGGATGGCTTTCATGCTAGTGTTCATAATAAAAGTGAAGACACATGCATGCATTGACTTGATGACTGCCGTTCTCGTTGTAGCATTGTAACCAATGAATTTTGCTTCTGCTTGAATTTATGAATGCATAAGTTTATTACTTTTGATATTGACTGATAAACTGTTGTATTTTCACGGTTGTTATAGCAACATTAATTTATATTCATTAAATTCTGTTTCATTGTATGGCGGGATTATCTCATTAGTTGTCGGGATTATCGTGAGCGGGATTGTATATATCGGTCAAATTGACAGCGGAATACTGTTCGCGGGAATAATACCATCGGGATTGTCGCGGCGGGATTAGCTCTGAACTCCAATAAATAATGTTGAATGTCAGTCAGGGAGTAGCTTATATGCTGGAATTTTAATTTACAACCACCAATTAAGCAATTTGAAGAGTTACAATTTATTATCAATGACAGTTAATAAAATAACTCAATTTTCATTATGGGATACTTTAATGCTAGAAAAGTCAACTGAAGCTTAATCACTTTACCAAAACTAACATTCAATGTATATGAAATTCGGAATTCTTTGGACATTATGACTATTAAGCTAGATAAACACCTGTGCTGTATACTCGAAGAACTTAAGATATTAAATGGAAGAGCTGTAGGAGATTATCCTGGAAAATGTACACGTCCAGTCTACATCAGTACTTGACAGTACAACAATGGAACTAATACCGATAACCGCTGGTGGAGAAGCGGACTGTGTGAGATGAAATTATGTGAACCTGATGTAATTTTTGTCTGAAGAATTAATGCCTGAACTCACTTTTGGTTATAATTTAAACCCATAAAAAATTAATTTTAGTTAGTCAAAAAATATGAAGGCAAAAATCAGAATTAAATAATCAGGGGCATAATAAACACCGTCATTCCAGTAGTCATCACCTGCAATTATCCATCAACCAATATAAGAACGAATAAACAAATCTATCATACGTTCGAAATTACTACACGCTAATCTCTCTCAGCATCTTTATACCACAATTTAAAAATCAGCACGTTTAGCACAAATGGCAAAACCAACAAATGCATTACTTTTCAAAAATAAACTGTAAACATTGTTTAAAGCAAGCAAAAAATTCAAGGTTTGGCCCAATACTCAAAAGAATACGTGCAAAGGATACAATATAAGTAACATATGCAAACACTAAAGCCGGGTTTATAGCTTCACTTTTGCCGTGCCTTTCCCTTACTTCTGCTGCGGGTCAAAAATGAGATTCCTTCGATTGATTTATACTTTCACCTGATAAAAACGTAATTTTTGCTTTTCCTTTGCATTTTCCTTCCCGCGTTAATAAATGAATGAAAGTATAAACGGAGTGTCTGTTGTACTCCAACCAACAGGAATTTTGATCCAGGGTTTTTGAAAAAATATCTCCTTGCATACTACTTTTATAAATTCAAAAATAGAAGAATACGGTCTATGCACATCAAACCAAGATTTCTTCAACGAAATGTACTCGGTGAATCAATTCTGACACACGAATTACGTCTTGAGGACCCCGAATATCATCATAAATATTTTAGGTAAGTACATAGTATGTTTTGGGTTACTTGTACACATAAATATAATGGGAAAATTAATGTTATCAAATTGTTCTCAGTTTTTCAATACCGTAGGATGAACAAGGAACACTTTGACTACATCTTAAAAAAGATTGAAAACCAAATATTCCATTCAGTTACTCATCCACGTCCAATAGATCCTCATGACCGTTTGGCCATTACATTAAGGTAAGAAATATGTACATATTTTTTATTAGTTGCGTGTATTTGTAATAATTTGTCACTGCAGTTATTCCTAAAAGTTTATATTTATGTAGGTACAGGATTTCACCTGCAAGCGTTTGCAACATCCTCAAAGAAACGATGGCCGCAAGCTGCAAGACTTTGTCCGAGTACCTACCAGAACCGTCCAGAACTGACTGGCATTCCATTGCTGGACACTTGTAAATAAGTGGAACTTTGTAAATTGGTGTGGAGCCATCGATGGTAAACACATCCGCATCAAGGCTCCAAGAAACTCCGGATCTGTGTACTATAACTACAAAAGCTTCTACTCAATTGTATTGTTGGCGATAGCAACCGCACATTATAGATTCTCAGTTGTAGATATTGGAACCCCTGGATCAATCTCGGATGGAGGAATATTGAAGAGATCTAGCGTAGGCATCCAGATGGAAAGACAGACCCTTAATTTGCCAACAGGAAAGCTAATAGAGAATGGTTCTGTGATACCACCAGTGTTTGTCGGGGATATCTATTGAAGCTGTTTGCAGGACGTAATCGCCATGAGCTGAACTTATCACAAAAAATCTTTAACTACCGTCTTTCTAGTGCCCGAATGGTAGTTGCAAATATATTCGGAATTTTTGCAGCAATATGGAGGATATTTGAAACTCCTATCGATGCAGAACCTGACACTGTTGTACTAATTACCACAACCTGTGTGATTCTTCACAACTTTCTGGCTTCCAACAGGAACCTTGGTGGAATTACAGCTGATAATGAGGGAAACGGTATTGTGGTTCCGGGAATTTGGAGATCAACTTTGGAAAACGATACAGGTCTGGTAACCATTCCTCAGCAAGGTAGCAATATTGCAGTCACTGAAGCGTTTAAGATTCGGGATGATGTGATGCACTATTTTGTGTCAATGGAGGGGCAAGTTCCGTGGCAAAATGAAAGCGCTCGTAGGGGTTGAGTGAGAGAATTTTGAATTAAGGCTGTTGATTTCGTCATAATACAATAATCGGTTCAAAATAAGAAACGAATCACCATTTTAGAAAATAAATTTGATTGGCGCTAATATGTAATTTTTAAGCATAATTAATTCCATGATTCCCACATTTTACCTTTTAAGGGCCTGGATCACACTGAAATTTTTAAAATATCCCAAATCAGAAATATTTTCGCTTCACATAGCCTCTGGAAGCTATATGCTTGCCAGAAACTTCAATAATAATTTTCCCAGGTCACCAGTGGGTCACGACTAGACATGTTCATACCGTTCTTGTTTAAAATACCGTATTACCGTTACCGTAAAGTGGAAAAACTCCGGTAATATTTTTAAGGTACGGTATCGTAAATTAATCCGATTATGGTAAAAACACGAATATAAGTCGATTTTTATGGTATGTGTGTAAAGATATGAAATAAAAAATCCAACATCAGTTATTCAACAATCAGTTTAGCGTCTTTGATGTCAATTAATGTGAGAGTATTAAATGTGCAGAAATTTCTTATAAAATAAGCTAGGTTGAAAAAAACTCAAATGTCCTTTTTTACATTCGTATGAAAAATATGAAAATCATAAAATATAGAAAACGATACCGAATTCTTCAATCTATTTTCTAGTAATTTTTCCTAAACCAAATCTTTACCGAATTTGGTCGTACTTATATTAATTTAGGAAGTGACTTCCCATCTCTTTCTCATAACAGGTGAAGTGCCATCATGCCGTCAGACCGACTCAAAAAATGACTCCAAACACTTGAATTACTAGACGCACGACTTGGTTTAGATTCTAAATAATCAATTCGATTAAGTTTTTTCCATATTGACACTACACACAATCTTTATTGTCGAACGAATTCCTTTTAACTCTTTTTAATGAAAATTCGAGTATGTAACACCACAGTTTTATGAGCCTTCCGCTAGACTGACGATATCGTATGGAGTTACGATATCGCTTCAAAAAGCCGAGAATTATCGTACCTAAACCGCACCTAAATTTTTTACGGTAATTACGGTTAATCTTTACATTACTGACCACTTTTCTGAGGGATCTGTTAATTTAAAGCTTGGCGCGCTCATTTCACTACATAACAAGCCGCTATGCTACAGTAAAATCTGTTTATAACGGAATCGCAAGGGAGCTTGGATTTTTGTCCGGTATAAACAGTATTCCGTTATATGATTATAGCGGACATTATATGCTTACACAACTACTTTTGGTGGGGATGAACAAATGTGTCCGGTATAATGAGAATTCCGTTATAAAGCGGTCGTTATAAAGAGATTTTACTGTATGTAGTAAACTATTTCACTATATGGACAAGCAAGCCGGTGGTAAATGCAGCAAGCAAAAGTCGAGAAGCACAGCGAGCTGCGAGCGAGCTGAAATTGCTGAAAAGGCTCTCCTCTGCGACAGAGTTTCAGCTCGCTGTGCTTCTATCTATGCTGTATACCACCTGCTGTTAATCTACTGGAAGCCGGTGGAAGCTCAATAGAGAGTACAATATTAAGGAATTTTAGATTACCATAATCTAAAATTCCTTAACAATGTCCCTCTATTGAGCTTCCAGCAGTAGTGCTTCTGTTCGGGACGGTGCCAGGAATGGGACAGTTTCGGGACAACATTTTTGTCCCCAGTAGAAGCCCTATCCAGTAGACTTCCCAAGCGCAATTTCCTCTATTAAATCCAGAACGTCGTGTCTCTCAGTCTGTGTCGACATTCAAACCTACAGCGAATGTTCTACTCATATGTGCCATGGTTATGGAATTCAATTCTATCTCCATGTATTACGATTTTACGATTGCAATCTGATTATTTTGTCAAATAGCAACCGAAAGGTCACTATGCTCTATGATTCAAACTAAATGTACTTTCTAATTTTCCAGGCCTTAAGAATTTGAGGAGAGGAGAATTTTAGTGACTGAACTTTGTACGCATAAGTGTGGGATTCATAGTAGGGAAAATCAAATGGAATTGAAAGTACTTATTTTAGCACTTTTTATATTTACGTCAGTTAGCTTCTCAAATACAGTATTGCTGAAGTTATTTGCTCACTATTTTTTAATTACAAGCCTTAATATCTACATTTGATCTTTATATCCCCTAAAAATATCATTAGGCCATAAGATTGATTTGTAGGAACCATGAATTTTAGTGACTATAGCACGTGAAACGTGTTGCGCTACTGCGAATTCCTTTCATTTTCCCTATTTTAAATAATCAGTGTATTCAGTAACCCCATTGGTGACCCATTGGTTCACATGGGTTTTCAATCAGTTTTTACACATGGACAATTATATATTGCATTTTCAAGAGCTACATCAGGGAAGAAAGTTAAAGCTAAAATTGTAGATGATGAACATCAAGGGAAAATACCTGATGGCAGAAATGAAATATTTACAACATATGTTGTATTTAAGCAAATGTTCAAAGGATAAATTAACATCTGTATATTAAAGCGGGACTAACTCCCAGCCGCGATCTACAGGTCAAGCATGGGGCATGGGCAGGGCCTTGGTGGGAAGTTCCCAAGTGCGCTTCACCATGATATATTGCTTGAATTATTCTGATATTTATTGAAGTCTTAGATCTCATTATGCTCATTCATATTCTAGCGTCTATGTAAGAGTATCCCTAACCTATAAGTAATTATCCCTGCTGAGCAGGGCTTTCTACTAGTTTTTATATGGTGCGACGCTTTGGTGGATTTAAATTTTGCGGGCATAATATTATAATAAATTATAATACAGAATTAAATATGTAATATTATTACCTACGTTTTAAGATAATTGCCGATGTCGTAAGGCCAATAGGTAAATACTTACCGGTATACCACCGGAAATTAAAACCTTACAATACTGGCTTCAATCTTTTTCCCGGATCATAATTACTTGACTAATTTGATTATGACACTCTATCTGTATGCTGTAAATAAAAACAATGAGATCCAATCCAGAGGTCTTTTTTCGTGAATTGTGTGGACAGACTTAGAATACAGTACGCGTAATGCAAACGTTTGTCACTCCGAATTCTCATTAAAAACATTTTATTACTACTATCATGGTTCAAATTATAATAAGAAATAACTAGTAATAATAAAAAAACAGTTTTCAGAACGCTAGGATTGAATCACTAGCTTAGATTTCGACATTCACTCAATTATGTAGAGGTACAGCGAGGGAAAAGTTACAAAAATGTGAGTGTCTGGTTCTCTGCGTGTTTGTTATTACCACATAACTGCAGAAACAATGGCAGTCAATTACATTTTTTTCAATGAGAGGCATTATGAGATAGTTTCTCACACTCATGAGAACAAATATATGTATACATATGCGTCACTTATGACCGTTCAGAAAATATTTGTTTAAACTGTGGACCCGCGCTGTAAAAACCTCTGGGTCTAAAAAACTTTTTCACAAATCAATGGGTGGTAAAACTGAATTTTAAGCTCAATTTACTGTACATAGAAATTTTGTAAAGTTTACAACGTCAAATATTAGCCTGGTTGAGATACTTGCAGAATAAAAAAAGAATCGAAAGTAATTCCTAGTAAAATGGGCGGAGTAAAAAATTTATGATGCTCGGCACGGGTTTGTGTAATACTCGGGTAAGCGGGTACGGGTGCAATGCAAAGATTTGAAAATAGGCATATACCCCCCGGGTAAGGGTAGGGGTCATTTACTCGTACCCACGAACATTATACCTGAGTATTTGGATACGTTGAAAATTCAGACATTTTAACGATTTTCTTACCATAATGCCGATACGTTTGAAACTTCTTTCGATTTATTTAGTTTCTGAATATATCTACATAGCTTATTGTTTGTACCCTTTTAGTCTTACTACCTGGAGTACGTGTATGTAGTACTGTGTAGCTCAAATATACGCTTTTAGGGAAACATGTTTTAGGAATTATAAATAAATCAACACTGGTGAGGAACTATTATAACAAAATAGAAATAGTGAAAAGGATTCAACGACATTTTGTATATAATTTCTTCGTAATGTAGTACTTTGTCACATCGAGTGCATGCTACTTCATTAGCCACGATGAATAAAATGTACAAAGTAGAGTTCTGGTGAGTTAGATGGTAAGATATTCTGTGTTATTGGTTAATTAGGAGAAGGTGGGCATTCGTAAGAAGGTATTAATGAATTATATGTAGACAGAGCTAATGAGATGAGAAAATGAGTGTAAAAGGCCGAATAAATTAATAAGTGAAAAGCAGAGTCGTCAAGTCCCAAGCAAGAACTGCAAATCAGTTGTCAATGAACAAAAATATTGTATGCATGTGCATATGTACTGGGTGCCATGCAACACTCGGCCCATCAACTTGTAAACAATCAAAGGGGAAAAATATTTGACTTACGTACTTTTTAGCAGCTTCTTCCAGATTTTTTAAAACTAGTTCCATACTCGCAGCTCAAAACCATACAGCGGTCAAGAAAGTAAAGCAAAACCTTTATTTTTCTTATAGGTTTGCTGCGTTTGCTTTACAGAATTGTTTTGAAATAATTTAAATTTGGAAAGCTTTTGATTTCCTCATCTATCTTAAAGAAAAGTCGTGAAATACAAATAAAGCAGAGGGTACTTTACTTTTGAAATTTCAATAAAAAACTATACCTTTAGAAGTATTCTTTTAACCAAAGTACCGTAACAAATTTTTATAAACAATTGGAGAATGTTGGAAAATGCAATATTTATTTTACCTCTACTGCTTCTACGTTGTCGTTCTACGGGAAATGTTCTACAATTTGTAAATACTGCATGTGGGGCATGCTAAAAGACGCGATGCCATACAGTAATTCAATTTAATGTACTGATTTTTACCTAGTCCGTTGTACTTTTGATTTTTAATACACTTCTGCGGGTAATGTTTTGATGAATCGAAAGTATACAATTTGAAAGTATGTAATTTAATTTTATCTAATCGAAAACGCATCTAGTTTTTTACTCGACAATGAAAGTATGCAATATCAAATAACGACCTAACTAGTCAAAATTACACACTAAGGTGTCACACATTATTACATATAACGTACTTTTGCATTTAAACAAAACTGGATAAAGTACCCGGGTACGAGTACGGGTACGGTTTTGAGATACCCTGGGCACAATTTTCGAATACTTTTACAGGTACAGTGCGAGTACAGGTACATGGTTTCAAATTACACTGTGGGTATGAGTATCAAAACATTGTACGCGGATACTCGGGTATGGGTACGAGTATAGATACCAGATATTGCAATACCCGCATTTCGGGTATGGATACGGGTAAGGGTACCAATTTTGAGTAACCGTACCCGAGCACAGCCTCGAAGTATGTATGTAGGTAATTGTAAGCTTCTTCATAAGTATTGAATAATTTCTTTTCCTTATTCCATATTCTAGCCCCTCTTCTGGTTCCAGATTTTTGTTTTTCAAACTTTCCGATCCTGAATTTCAATCTGAACCTTGTTAAAGTACATGCTGGCATTTAGCGTACAAAAAATATTTGCAATTTGGGTCACTTTTTTCTTCCAAGGAGTAACTGTTTCGACTTTGAAGATTAAATAGAATAAGCAAGTATATCGTCGGTGAAGAGGCAAAATGATCTAGGTGCATACTCGATTAGAATCAAAATGATCTACATAACGTTTTCCCTAAAGGCAAAATGAACTAGGTACAAGTCTTTTTAAAAGCAAACTGACCTACATGCAGTTTTCCATAAAAGTAAAATGATCTAAATGCTGTCCTGAATTTCTGTGTGAGAAAAATAGCTTCTGCAAGGAGGACACGTAGCTTATAAGGACTGTAATTATTATTATAAATTATTATTATTGTTAATTATTATAAGGGGTCAGTGAATAAATATTTAATAAAATTTCATTATAATTAAATAATATAATTTGACCTCAAATCATTATCACATTACTTTTCCTAAAAACTACAATTTTGGGTTTACTGCCTCCTAGTATTTATTTTGTATTTTATAATATAATTTAAACGCAGAATAACTAATTTGTTTAGGAATAAAAAAGATTTTTAATTTCTCGCATATTAATATACTGACATTATAATGTGTTTACACGTATTGTTTTTATTATAATTTGCATCTAGATCATTTTGCTTTTAAGAGAAACTACATCTAGATCATTTTGATTTTAAAATTCAATGCAAGTAGTTCATTTTGCCTTTAGTGAAACTGCATGTAGATCATTTTGATTCTAATCGATCATGCACCTAGATCATTTTGCCTCTTCACCGACGATATGCAGTGCCCAAATTATCGCCAAAGTCTGTTTTATTGCTGACAGTGAGGATATCGTCGCTGAAGAGGCAAAATGGTCTACGCCCGCATGCTTTTGTACAGCACTTCGAACCATTTTGGCTCTTCAGCAACGACATCCTCCGTGAAGAGGCAAAATAATATAGTTGCGTTTCTTAACAATCAAAATGATCCATATAGATGCGTTTCCGATTGTATGCAGTTTCACTAATTGTAAAGGCAAAATAAACTAATTGAATGAAATTTTAAAAACAAAATGGTCTAGATACAATTTATAATAAACTTAATATACAAAACCTTTCATCTCAAACTGATCTTTCAAGTTACACTTCAAGTTGTATTTGTGTTACACTTGAGTTCAAAGTCGAGTTTCAAGTTACATTTGAGTACATTCTCAAATTTCAAACCACACTCGAGTTTCAAGTCACACTAATTTCAAACAGGAATTTCAAGCTCCACTTAAAGTTATACTTCAGTTCAAAATTGAATAATTTCAAGTTGCACTGAAATTAAAAATGTGAGTTTCAGGTTGCGACTCGAGTGTGAACTCAAATTGAAGGTTTATTAAGTTGTACTGTTAAATTCTCATTTGATTTTAAGTTTGATTGACCAATGTAGAACATTTTGTTTTTAGAGCAAACCTGAATGTTGTTCATTTCTCTTTTAAAGAGACCCGTATCTAGATCATTTTGCCTGTAGACGAATAGTCATGTAGATCATTTCAATACTCATCGAAAATGCACCTAGATCATTTTGCCTCTTCACCGACGATATACATTCATCCTTTATGGGTATAATACCGTGGAAATTGTGCTAAAAATAAACATATGAAATAATATTATTAATAAATGGAAAAAAGGTGCCGAAAAAAGAAGTATTAGATGCTGAAAATGTAATAAAATTACATATATTTGATGTTAAGAAACATATCGTCGCTGAAGAGGCACAATGCTCTAAGTAAGTGCTGCACAAAAGCGCGTGGAGTAAAAACATATGTAATGCTAAATGTTTAATGTATTTGATGCTAAAAAATATGTTTTTAAAAGTATTTGATGCTCAACATAACAAGTCTAAGTCGAATGTATTGATGCTAGTTGGGGGCAGTTTACTGGTCTGCTCATTTGTCCTCCATTTTTATAAGAGCATTAAATTGTAAATAAAGTTGTCGAAAAACATTGCATGTCTATAGGATTTTTCTGTCTCTAACTGATTTAATTTTCGTCTATAACACTGTACATCCATTCAGTCCTGTATTCCATTACATGTAATGGATTACGGCACTAACAATAATTTTACTCCTTCGTGGCTTTATATACAAATAAATATGTGCCAAAGGTTAATTAGGGTGGAGTTTGGAATGAGTATGATTATACATCCCAGTATCAACAGTGAGAGGGTGGGATGGAGAAAAGTACGTAGAGAGTAACAATTAGATGTTACCTGTGTGACACCAGTAGAACTCTAACGTTTTACTGATCAACAATCGCACAAGAATAAAGAAATAATGACTTATTATTTTCTCAGTTATAATAAATTACAGAATAACTGGATCCAAGAATGAGAATATTGTTGTTGTCTTTAAGGAACACGTGTGGAAGTGGAGTATACGAAGGGTTATAGCGTGCTAAACTGGTGTGCTTATGTAAAGTTGTGGAAAATTTTGAGCTGCAACGGCCTCAGGTACGCTGATTGCATTTTGTAGTTATTTGAGCCAAGGGAGGAACATTGGTTTGCAGGGTGCACCTTTTATTTGCATGGGTTGCAAGCTGCAGCTACTTGTTTATCCTACAGATAGATACTCACAAGGTTACAACAAAAATTGCGTGCACTTGGCATCATCAAGTGTTTGTCTTCAGGTGGTCTCCAAGCTAGCAAGAGCAGTCAGAGTTTCTGTTGTGATCAAAAGTGAAGGAGCAGTTGAGATTGGTGTGTCGGTGTGAGAAGAGCCCAGCGGTTTTAGCTCATTTTATAATTACGGTATTATTATTGTTACAAGTGTACTGCTCATCCAATCAGTAAAGGTTGCGAGAGCAAATGTAGTTCTCATGGAAATTGATTACTAACAATAAGAGCATTCGGAATACCCACTGGGTCGGTGAATGAGTAGATCACTCTCCTTATTGTTGGCTTCTTCTACCTTTTATCCAATTATCCGCATCCACGCAATCTGTTTATGCAATATGTACTGTGTGATTTTTTTAAATTCACAAGCTCAATCGCTTGGGTAAGAAATCTGTAATTATCTAAAACATTTTCTCTGCAGCTTATTCTTAGTTTGCCACGAAAGTCTCAACTTTTTTTCTAGCAAATATTTACACAACTTCCAATTTAACCGCCATCTTTGGATATTCAATTTTCAGACGGACTCTGTGACTGATCCCAATAGTGTCATAACTTTCGAAATATTTTCAACTTGTGTCCAGTGCCCCACAATTACATAGAAGGCTCGTAGTCAGTGAAACGACAACTCCTCAACTCTTTCGTATTTCAATCAATTATAACGAGCTCTCAGTACGGAATGAGCAATCATTACCCAAAATAACTACTATGACTCATTAATTTTGAAAACTATCAATTTCCAGTCTAAAAATGTCCACACAGTCTTCAGTATTTTGCACTGCTCTTATCTTCGTCTTTAGCTGGTTTCAAACGGAGAGTGTGCTCGTATTTAGTGAGTTCGGGCATCCAAATCAAACGGGAGCAAGTAACCAAATATCACGAGCTTACCCAACAAGTGACAATGGAACTCCAGACTATGTCAAACTGGACACCCTTAACAAAAATGTGAGTCGGATAAAGCGACAATCCTTATCCGGCTTAGCTGGTCTTGGGCTGATTCCAAACGGAAATGGAAATGCCAACAGTGTTGAGAGTAAGCCTATTTTTTTCACCTCCTTCCTCCTAAAAATTATTAAAATTTACTTTTTTTGCCCTCATAGTTTACTGACCGTTTAGTATAGTTTAGCCCACACTGACAATCAGTTGGTCTGGTAAGTAGTGTGGCAAGTGTGGTTACGAAATGTTTGAGGACTAAAGTTACAGGCAAACTGAGAATATACATAGTCAGAATGCCTTTACTGTGGAGACTTCTAGAATAACCTTGACAATTTAATTTGCACACAAATTATCTAGTTTCTGCCTTATTTAATATTTATTCATAAATTAGAAACCTTATAATTTCACCCTTAGGGCCTTCAATAAGTAAGTATATTGATGTTGAATTCTTTGAGGACATAGGGAGTCGTTGCTTCTCAAAGATGAAAACTTGCTGATTGGAATGTACACATGCTCATACATACACACATACATAAGCAGGAGTATGAAACATGAAAAGGATGATAGGAGACATTTGTTCTGATTGGGGCAACGCGAGGCTTCACAACGTTCGGAAATTCCATGTAAAATCGAATCTGGGTTCCCACTCCAGCATTACAAACTTTAAACTTCCAGCTGTAGTTCATCATTTTCATTACCTCCTTTTGGAGTCACAACTACCTTATATCCCGAAAAAATGCTTCATGGTTTAATTCTGTATATTTTAAATATTAAATAGTTCACTTAAGAAGCTTTAAAATTTTGTACTAGCTAGAATATTCGAATAATTTCAGGAGATATGGTAGTGATTGCTGGACATATGTACATATAAATTGCAATAATTAATCCTCATTCCTCACCCTCGATCTCGTACTGGTTTTTAAAAGCTATTGGAGTTCTGTCTTTAAAGGAAGTACTTCTTTCAGTTGGGGCTACTCTCATTTTCTAGATTAGGTATGTACACATGCTATGTACTGTTGGGATACATTTGTCAGTGTGGAGTAGTCTCACCATTCACAATCTGACAAGTCACTATATGCACCTATCGTTAGATTCATGGGAAATCTAATGAGAAGTTATATGTAGATATTTGTAGCAATTACTTTCTTACGATGTTAGGACTAACAAGGAAATTGGAAAATGTTAAATTTAGAATTTGTTGTAAGTATTACCGGGGATGGGGAAAATACTTCATTTTTATTTTCAACTACTGAATACAATTCTGAAACTCCGAAGGCAAAAATATCAAACGATACCAATTAATCAAATACTTCACTCCCCACCAAAAATTTTTTCTGATTCGTAACTTGTACACAGTTCAAAAATATGGGAATTTTGAACTTTTCATGAAAATGTCAATCCCTATAATTCAGAATTACATGATAATGTCATATTATCTTGTAACTATTATGTCATTATTAATGTCATTATTATACTATCATGTCATTATCTAGTACAACAAGTTTAGGCAACGCAACAACGTACATACACAGGGCTTATTCATGTAATTGAAATTTATTGCAAAAAGTCTTGTGACCAAATTAATATTGCACTACTTACTACGTCAAGCCATACAAAAGCAAGATTACGAAGTATGTACATACACACTATTTTTCCATTTTATAAATACGCATTACTGTAATATCCTTCTCCAAATAATATCAAGCAAAAATATCAAAATAATTATACAGCTAAAAGTGCGTAGTTTCAAATATGTACTGTATTATATTACACAGTATGACTATAATTTGTGCCTGGGTAAAGATTCAATACTAATTAAAGTAAAATGAAGATGTTATACCATTTATTTTACATTCAAAATATGATTTTATCTCTGAAATATCAACGGGATAAGAAAGTGTTAAAAGAGGGAATAAAGAAGGCCTTGGCCCACAGAAAGTTGCACAAACTTACGTACATAGCTGCGCCTCAACAGTATAATTAATAACCGGTTTACTCATCCTAAAAGCGTCAAGTTCGCTTCCATTTATCCCATATTGACATGATCATGATCGGATGTCCGCGCAAAATCCACCAACATGGGATTTAAATTCCGCGCGCCATGCTTTTAGTGGTTTCACACCACAGAACCTCCATCCCATAAAGCAGTGAGTCAAATTAGCACGAGCTTACAATGATGAGAGTTAGCGTTATGTCAACAAATGTGGTGTGTGTCTCAAATCAACAGCAAATCAAAATGATCTGCTTGCAGTTCCACCCCAAGTAAAATAAACTACTTCCATCGCATGTTTACTGAGCACAAGTTAGGGAATTATACAAGTAGATCCTTGTGCTTTTATTGAAACTGTATGAAAATATATTAATTGGATTTTAATCAGAAATGAATCTAGATCGTTTTCCCCTCTTCACCCATGATTTCTTGGATGAGTGTATATTGTGAGGAAATAAATTGGGAGGAATAGTTGTGAGGAAGTAATTAGAGAAAAATGTCCTTTGGATCCTGTTGGGTGGCGTCGCAAGCCCTTCCACCAACTCTGATAGTGGCTAAAGGAATTAGTTATCAATTATTGTGATAATTAGGATGCAGAAAATTGTCAGTGTACTCACTTCTTGTTTTCCTGAAGCACTTAACGTGAGTAAACCAATCTCTGCTCACTCTACAGCACACTGCAATGCATTTCAAGCTTCTTTTCAGGTGTAAATGCTGTATTCAGAGTGAATAGAAATTTATTTGAGAATATTAATAGACGAGGTGTAAGGATTGATAGGAAAAACGATGGAATGATATCCTCGTGCAGTTAATAATAATTCTGCTATCAAAAGTAATGGGTGAAGAAATGCATACAGAGTAGTGTTGCACTCTGTTTCACTTGGTTGAATATGAGAAAGATTTCCAATTTGTGAACCATGACGTAAACGGTTACTTTACAAGCTCCTCGTTTTGATTCAAATGTGCGAATGAGCCATGGTCAGTTATAAAAGCAGTGACGAAAAAAAACTGAGAGCCGCATGATATTTGAGTGGTATTTGGTGGAAGTAGAATGCTGGCCTCGCTCTCTCTTTCCCACCACCACAGTTTCATCAAGGACTACATGGGCTGAGGGGCAATCAAAGCCGATCAGTAAATGTCTCTGTTGCCGCTCTATTAAATGTTTCGAAAACGGCGAGTTACTATATTTAAGCTCATAAATCACGAACTCTTTCAAGCAACCCCACCTCAAAACTCGCGTTGACTCTCCATTTGATACACTTCTACAATTTCTCAGTATTAGAAATGTTGGGAAAGTTGGCCACGACAAAAATTGCACACATTTTTAGATGTAGGCAGAGCAGAAATTACTTTTGATCAACCAGATAGACACATCGATTTGTAATATCTGCAGTATTTTAGTGCTCAATTATTATGATACTTTGTCAAATGAAATCAAGGAAAGGCAACTAATTCAAACTGCAGAAGGAACGCCCAGCTAAATAATATCATCTTTTCATATTTTTTCATAAATTCCTTCAATATATTTTGTCACTCAGGAAAAGCAACTATGATGATTTTTGTTAAAAAAAACAGTAACTTTTGCTTACAAAACGAGTATTGGGAATCATTTTTCAAACAAGGGTTTCTTCAATGTCATGGATTCAAAGTGAGTGCACTGAGCTGCTCAAAATGCATTCCTATCACATATACACTTTAGAATTAGTAGATGCAAGATGTAGAGGTATCTATTTCAAGGAAAGTATAAACTACGAATTACAAAATGCTGCCCAGCAGGCAAAATATTTTAATCCCGAAGTAGAAACTACGAGATATTTCTTAAACTGCTAAAAATCAAAAATTCAAACATGTACTTTAAATACAATGTATTCTAATAATTCTAAGTAGTTCTGGTTTTTCCAGAAGTGCGAGGTCCAGGAGAGGTTGGATTTTGTGGAAGGTTAGAAACCGTTGTCACTTGTAGCTCAGATACAGAATGCAAAATTAGTACATTAAAGCCTTGCAAATCATAGAAAATTCCAACTACAAAATACATTCATCCCGTAAAAATATCAACTTCCAGATACATGTGTGCTCTGGGATGAGCTAAAATACAAAAAATACAAAATGTATTTTTAACATGCATGCATTTAATATGCATGTACATCTTTTGGACTGCTATGTCAATGCGAAACAAGGTCAGATTATATCGAGTTTAATTTTTTTTGTTGAAGAGTTGGACTCCGTTTGGAAACCGTGGGAGAAACAAGTTCCAACTTGACTACTAGTTAAAAAGTATTACACAAAGTTGGGTCTTCCGACAGGTCGTCCAGAGTTCAATTTTGATAACACCCAAAAATATATTTTAGATTTACTATGAATTGCATATTTAACGTTGATATTGAATATCTGAAACTTTGGGGGGGGGGGGGTGGGCGGTTTTTCGAAAAAGATTTTTTTTCTTTAAATTTAGTTTTTGAGTTTACAATATTTGGAAAAAATTGCTAGCAAATAATAAGCTACGGTTAATTTCGATGGACTCAAAGAGTAAAAGAAAACAAGGATTTGATCAGGTTTGGTCAAGGTGCGAAGCTACATATGTAGTTATTTTGCAGTAAAATTTCTTTATAGGGACCCTTCGCTCATTGTCAATCCAACCATCCGCATCCTACACGATGCTTAAAAAACTTGTCGCAAAAAGGAAGTACCTTATAACGAGATCTGACCGTAGTACACACGCTGCTTCCAAACAGATCTTAAAAATTCAATGGGGTATGACACTTGAGTCGTATCTTTGCAGAAAATATCTTTTATAGTATCCTCGTACCTAACAACAACGTTATATGTAATTATGTAGAGGCTTTATTGTCAAATCAACACAGTACAAGCAATGATTTTCAGAGATAGACAGAACATAATTTTTATACCTGCATTATTTTTGTAACTTAACACAGCACAAATCATGATCGAATGTATTCCCTCGGGATATAATCCCTCCCAATATTATACAGACTGACGCATGTCTTTCCCTATTTTGTAGCAAATTTTCTTCCAGATTTTTCAAAATTTATTCCAGCCCTGTAACTCAAAAACTCTAGATACCGCGCTAAAGAAATGGAGCGAAGTCAACATTTTTTTGAAAAAATGAATATTTACTGAAGTTTATGATTTTTTAATTTTTATATTTCGAATTTTTACAAACAAAATAAAATTTGACGTACCTTTGACGTAAAGATCCATTTAAAGCGCTTTCAATCGAGGACAAGATAAGATCCTGCGCTGAATAGTTCAGGCCGAGTGAAGAAAGAATTGTAAATCATAAATCATAATCTGTTTCCTAAATCGATTTTTTTTCATGACGAACCAAGACATTGCATTCCTACCTTTTTTGTTTGTATCTACGGGAAAAAATTATCCGTAATTTTGAATTCCTGAAATAATTCCAACTTTGATTTAGGTTTGTGACCCCAATTACTGACCTATGTAAATGTAGCAAATTTTAGAAAATCTGGTTCTACTGTACATCTCTGGCAGACAGCTGAAAGTTCTTCAATTTTCTGAATCTGAATTTCAAAAATCTGAATTTTCTCCTCTTTTGTTACCCCTCTGATCATCCGGGAGGAGAGAATTTCTTGGTTTAGAAATGGAGTTGCTGGAGGTGTTGTATCCGGGGAAAAATCCTCCGTCCGAATATATCACCATCTAACGAGTAAAATAACCCTTTTCGCTCAATGCCCGCGTTTAGGAAGTGACAACTCAATTCCACGCACTTCTAACAACACCACAAAATCTAGACTAAAATCTTTTTAATTTAGTTAATAATTAATTACGGGGCGCTGTAAGAATCCGCTACTTAAAATGTTAAAACAGTTGAGTGTCGTTGCTGTTGAAGACACGACAGACGAGTCTTGCCCTAGACCCTCGTAAGCATTAGAGTTCTAAAGACTAGCTTCCTGTTTACATTAAATTAATAAATACAAAATATAATGAAAAACAAAATAAACATACTTTGAACTACGACTGAAATTGTACTCAATAATACGAAATGAGTAAGTGGGGACACTCCAAATCAGCATTGTTTTGGTATGCAGACATGGAATGGGCTACGGAAACTTCTCGCTAGCATTATCAGTTCGTGCGTCTTTCAATTATTCCTTACAGTCGACACCTCTCATCATTCTCGACGACAATGAGCTAGTTCCGCAGCTGTCATGGATGTATCCATATAAGGGATGAGATTTCTTGGAAGCTCCATGTACAAAACATAGCACGGTATAATTTATTATATAACATGAAACGGCAGGGGGATGTTTAAGGACTCACTTCTAATGTCGCATGTAGATTCCTTAATGTCAGAAGCTGAAGTAGCAATTAATTAGTACTACATACAGGACATGCCGTCTCTAGTGTGAATGAATGAATTGATTTATTCTGGCTGATTCGCCCTTACAACCATTTGTAAATTTATTGTGATTAAAAGTGTAGATATTCTGATTAAAATTTGAAGTATTGGTGATATAGAATAGCATGTCATGAAAACTAGGCGTTACTTAGACAATTATAAAAAATTATAGGATTCTAGAATATAATGCAGTGCTCTGTAATTAATAACCATACAACTTACATAGCTGTATGACAAAACTATCTAATTGTGGACGTAACAAGTGTATGCTGCCTCATAAGGAGAATAACTATCTATGTATGTGGGGAACCGGGATGTGTTAGAATCAATTTCCTCTAGTATAGAGAAAATCCCACTTTAAGAATCTTCTTCAAGAGTCAAGTGTTTTTTAAAACGAAAATATTAAAGGACTCATTGTCAGAAGATAATGCTGGTTTATTTTGTATAGATAATTACTGTACGTGTATTGGGAAAACTGGTTTCCTCTAAAGTTCTATATTTTTACGCTAGAATTGATTTGCAAATGGATTTTTTTTTGCGATGTTTTCCCCACAATATATGTTTTGCAATATTTACGTTTAACTTTCGAGGTGGATTAATTTTTGAAGTTTTACTTCTGTCATGCAGGGTTGCTAATATTAGTCAACAACGGGTAAAGGATTAAAAGAGCCCAACTAAAGAGAGAGAGGAGGACCTTATTGACATTGCTTTAGACTCATTGACAACAGAAAACAATATGCTAATATAATCACCTCTGGATCTCGCCCCAACCATGGTTTCCACTCTTTGGAGATTTGATTTCCTATGCATCAATGGGACTGTGAAAGACTAGACATTTTTTGTTGTGAGCACGTTCTAACCCAGTGCAAGGAACTGAATTCCAGCCACTGAGGATATTCTGAAAGCAATTAAAAGTAAACTGCCACTTCTTTGTCATAGAGCTAGTATTATAGCTCCAATTTCTGTGATTGGACGTGAACTGTGTATACAGATATTTGTAAGAGAACGTTTGGAAAGACATGGATGGAATTTGTCCTTGTGAGGCATGGTAATTGTAACTAGGTATGAAAGAATATTTATTGAATCAGTTAATGAGCTGCAAACTTTGAGTTGTGGCAACGCCTAGTCATAGCATAATAATTATAAATGGTGGTAAGTTTACGTAAATACTCTATACGAGCTGGGTGTTGGCTCCTTTCATAGAAACGTGCTTCGAGCACATGATCCTTGATCTGTATTTAATGCAATGCCTGCTAACGTCTTATATTTAATTTGGTGCGCATCACGCTAATAATAATTATTGCCCTCGCCATGAGGGTACTATTATTTATAGATACTAGTATTAATTGCTGTTCTTAATTCTAAACTGTATTCGAATATGGCAAGCGTATGGGAAACTAAGGGACAAGTCCGGAATTCAAAGGGTGGTGAGTGGCGAGTGGTGTCTCACTATCACAATTAAATGCTCCGAAAGTAATGCCTGCCCATTATTAAATAACGATAGCAATATATAGAATAAAAATAAACTAGACCCAAATTCCTGGGAAAATGTCTACATAATTACATACTTATGTCTGTCATAGTAGGTGCTTGCAATGTCTTTCACATGCGCTAGTTTATCCACACCTCGCAAGGGAAACCGTAAAAAAAAGGTCTGTAGGCACAATTTTACATAAGCAAGCCCATTGGGAAAGGTCACACTTTAATATTTTTCCTTTGAATCCCAATCCTGTTGAGCAGCGTTGGGAATACCAGGATCTACTGAGATCCGTTCTCACTAAATTCCGTACTTGCCCATCTTTTATTACTTGTGAATATTGATTGCTTATAATTATTGCATCACCGCCTCACGACATTGTAACATCATTGCGTCTCTACTGCATAACAAGTAGATATTTAGACACAATCAACCTCACCTTCCTCTGACTCGATACTCTGACCTTATATACATTCTGTTTTCCTCAGTCAAAAAAAATTCTAAGCAAGGTTCTCCTCATATAATCATATTAGCTGAAGTTCAAACAACAAATATATGTACGCAGGATTTTCTACAAATAATCTCTTACAATTACTAGCTTGAGCAAAAACCTGAGCTAAAAACTAGACGGCCTTGAGTCAAGATAACAGGAAATAATTCCGCGATAGATGGCTTAAGGTTTGAGGCAAAGGGTTTATCTCTAAAGCATAGTTCCCAACCCAGTAATTTATAACAGATTTAAATTCCTCAGGATATAAGGCTGGGTTGTGCGGAAAATCTTACTATGGAATAGCTTTTTTTACACTTAAACATACTGAAGCCCAAAAAGCAAAAGTGATGGTAATGTAGTCGGTTTACTACCAGCCTTCTCCCATATGTACAACTTCCCATTGAAATTATTTACACCTTATATATGTAGTGTTTCCTCCGAGACGGAGATAATCCCCCTCATGCAAATCCCAATACCGTATAAACATCATAGAACTTTAAGTTGTATGCGCTTGGCACAGAGTTTCTGTATTTATGTCCACAAATGTTGGTGCTGGTGGTTATTACAAACTTATTTTGGACTACCATTGAAATAACAAAAAAAGGTTTCAAAACAATAAAATAACCTAATGTTTACATTTTCAGTTGGTTGATGCTTAAAATTATTATGTGTTAGAATTTTTGACGAGGGAAGAAGAACACATGTGTTAAATGTGTCATAAAATCATGATGTACTTGTCTCAAGATGAGCATGTATTTGTAGGAAGAAAACATTACGGGGCATGATGAATTTTCTCACGAAAGATCTACTCTATAAACCTATAAACCCAATCAAAATCAGAGTAGAATGTCGTTCCGGTACAATTTGTAGAGTTGGTTAAGTACCCAAATTTTTATCTTAAACTGGAAAAAATTATTTTCATTCTCAACTGTTTACAGCGGACTCCCTTATTTAATATTATAATTATTATACACAACCCATGTATAAAATCATATATAATTATGTACAGTCTACGTATAATATCATATATAATTATATATAGACTATATATAATAACACTCTAATTATATAATACCTCTCTAATTATATATAGACTGTATATAATTAGGTTGATATTGATCACATTATATTGTTAATATAATATCACTCTAATTATTATATACAGTTTATGCATAATATCATGTGTGTATAATTATACATATATAAAAATGTAGAGATATAATTACAGTATTTGAAGATTAACTATATATAGGGAACTGGAACTTTAAGGTATGCTCAGGAGACCCGAAATATGTGTCCCTCTTTAACACTATCCCTTTTGTTCAAAATGTTAAGCAATTTGTAAACAGGAATGGAAATCCTGATCGCTTCTGTCCGAAATGCTTTACAAAAGCATTCCTTGTTAACGATATTGTAATGTATTTTTGTTCCTTATTAAATACTATTAAATGAAGGCTACAATTAAAGGAAGGCTGAGGGACGATTAAATACTTCCAGGCCTTCTACTATCAAAGATATTTTGAAGGGCGAAATTTTGCAATATTATTGACCTGGAAGTTTTGAAGGAAGGTGATTTCATTTGCGCATCGACGAACTGTAGTAGTAAGCGTAATAATTGACTTGATAGCTCAAAAAATATTGAAGTTGTCCAATTTGGAAAATTGTTAAGATAATTTATCAAAAATGCCGGTCTCAGGAATCAGACATGTGATCAAGGTTCATAAAATTATTGCTATAAAAAGCCGACATAATAATAATATTTTTTTTATTCGCCCCATTCTGGTCTCACATGTTTAGGCCCTGAGACAACAACTTTTGTCCCAAAAAATCGATTTTACACTCAAATAAATCCCCGCAAAATTTACTAAAAACACAGCGTTGCAAGAAATTGAATGAACGCCGGATCGTCCGGAAAAAACTGGCAAGTTACGAAGTTCCCTCTATTCCGTAGCTTTCTCATTTTCGCTCTTGAAATTAAATTTCTTGAAACTTGCTTCAGACCTTTTCCGGTCCTGTCCGTAATTTATTATTCTCAACCAAAATACCTATCAAATTGAATACAAACAATGGAAATCAAATGTTTTGATGAGTCGTTTCCTTATGAGGGCGAGGACGGGGTAGGAAATGAAGTTGGTCATCCGGTATATGAACCATTTTTAAGTATGAGGCCGTTAAATTTCTTTTCATTATAATTATGCTCGTGGGTTCCTGTAAAACCTCTAATTTGTTTATATTGGGAGACAATCTGTGGTAGAAACCAATTTCACCCTTTATAAATGGGTGCAGTAAAACATTTGTCATATTGTTTTCGATGGAAAGTTGTGTTAATCCTCAGTTAAGGTTCAAGCTAGGGACTTCCATACATATAATTACATATATATTACACACATGTACAGTTGACTTTAATCAGTAATTTTCCATCTACATTATACTAATACGTAGTTTATGGTAACTGCAATACATAATTATATATTGCATTACAAAGGCTGCATAAACTGTAAAAGTCTCCTGAATTTATTTACGAATACCCTGAAAGTTCAGTTTTTGACAGTAATAACTGGCAAACATTCCCCACTAAATACGAACATTTAAGATTAAAGGTAGATAACCCGGAGATGATCACAGTCGATGTTCGAAAGCTCACTATTTATAATAAAAACTGGATTCCACTAAGCCCAATTTAAAAATGAATAAGATTAAAGATATTTTATGTAGGTAAAAATTCTTAAAATGAAATGGGGATTCCTTAAAATTTACACCCAACCTAGCCTACATACAAAATGATTATATGTGCCCCTTTTAATAATTATTACATTTCCCATAGATTTTTGAAGTAGGTTCATTCCTGCAATGGTTTCTCCTGCAATCAGGATAAACAAATATATTCAAACTTGGTGACTATTTTGCATGGGGACTGGCAGAACAGCCAGATATAATAAAACCGCAGTAAGGGTTTTAACCAAAAATCGACATCAGCGCAAAATTTCATGGAAATACGATGAGTTGTTTTTTGTGTTATTGTGACATACGGACAGTCCCCGATATATATGCATATAGGAAAGATTACGCTTCATTACTCAGTTGCAACAATTTGCAGCGAATTGCAAGAAATTGACCACAAAGTATTTGCTATCTAAGAGACATGTAAATATTAGGTCCATCGCTGTTTTGGCCACGACAGGCGGCAACTCTTTTCAGCCTTCCAGTGCAATGTCAATGTTTACACGACGGCCAGATATTTTCCCTTTTAAGTGGTAGCTTAATACAAGCAACCATGTGTACATACGCCTAGATCCATGTTAGTAACTTGTTGGAGCTCTTGTTGACACGGATATATGTAAATGTTAAAATAATCTGCTTCACTTGCTTTTGGGGCCACTTCGAAAGGGAAAGCATTTGAGCCTTCCAGTACAATTTGAATGCACACATGTCCGCTGCATCATTTTGTGTTGACAGAGAGTATCCCATGTGCTAATGGATTATCTATTGGTGGTTATAAAAGAGCTAATCACATGAGCTACCCTGAATAATTATTCAAATCCCTACACAATCACTTTGAGTGGTAGCCTCATCCAATTGTCCCTCTTCAAACTTGGACATTTTCTTCAGATGGAAGTGAAACTTACTCATTTGCAAAACTGTTTCTTAATCTCTTGTTTAGGGAGTCCAACATATGCAAAATTAAAACATTTAGGCTGCACTTTTTCAATACTTTGTATTCAAAAAAAAATTAAGTAGGGAACAAATCAAAAGGAAGTTTTTTAAATCCAAGCAAAATATTATAAAAGTCCGCTTGCAACTTCCAATATCCAACTTCCAACATGTTATGTACATAACATTGCTACTCAGGATCAGTAAGATACGTATTACTGACTACGATGAAGCTTTTAGTGAGATATATTGTAATAAAAAATCATCTAATGATTATTATTGTTTTGTTATTTGAGTGTTCCCTGAATATTTGGAGGTTGCTCTGTTGGACTCCTCGCAGTTGTTTGTGCTGGACGTAGACGTGCAAATAATAAGGGAATACAAAACTTGGAAATAATCACCGAGTCGTGGAGAATGTTGTCCAAATAAAAGAAAGAGTTCCCCACGTATTACATAATTTATAGCATAGAAAGTTTGCAACAGTGCTTATTGAGACAAGTTTTTTCGGGGATTATTATTATCGGGGGAAGGTTGAGTAAAGTAATGTTCACATTGATCTCCTCAGCAAGTATTTTACTTGCAGAGGTAATTACATATGTAATTATGTATATGTAAGTAGCTTGGAGGCAGAGGGGGTGAGATTTACTTGCAGAAGCGGAGTTAGAACTCGCTTCCATTTTCCTCTGCAGCTCAAGCACATGCTATCATTCCCTAATGAGCTCCTCGTAACGCAACTTTGTCAACCAACTCCTGTGCAGCGTAATGTTAAATTTCTGATGATTGCTCTTCTGCCCCGTGTTAAATTAACGATGATACATGTAGGAAAAATGGGCTAAGCGAATGTTGCCAAGAGATGAATTGCTGGCGCTTGGAGCTCTGACCAGGAATGTGAACGAAACTTCCATACGTGGAGATGAATTAACTTGCGGGCCCTTTCCTCTCCAACGTCCTTTTACTTGCACAAGTGCAATGTGAATGATGCATTAAGTATAATTTATAATTATTCGCATAAATGTATTTATTAAGAACATGCGCAACTATTTATTTATAGAATATTCACATTGCATCTACTCTGTACTTCATGTGTACGTAATTGTATGGAGATACAGAGTCAATTGAAACATTTATTTCAACAATGTTCAATTAACATAGTGGTTAAATCACCATCTAGTTTATTTTCCACTACCTTTTCATCACCATCAGTGAACATCGTGAGGGCTTAAACGAGACTACGTGTAATTACATATCTATATGTATATACAATAACCCATGTATTTTCGTCAGAGCCACCCAAAATGCAAACTACTAAATACTACAAGATGCGCTGGCATTTAATACAAATTACAAAATCCTCCACCGCAAGTAACATACAAAATACTTTTTCTCAGAACAGATTAATTTTTATCCCAAAATACAGAGTACAAAATATATTGTTGACTGCCCGAATTGGAAAATACAATGTGTATTATTTATAATATAAAGTAGTTTCAAGTCAGCAGATCTGGCTTTTCGTTTTCATGCAAAGAATTTTCGGTTTAAAAATAAAAGATGATTAACTCAAGGCATGAATCACGAAAGCTTGGATTTTGTTAAAGATTAAAGAGCACTGGTGATTGACAGCTACAACAGAAACTACAAAATCTGTTTTAAATAATAATTACGTATTTTGAAAACACACGTATCCATATCATCCTATATAGATTGAAACAACCAACAATAACAATGACAAGAAAATTAACTGATTGGGATAATGTAAGTCATCTTGCGTGACTCCAACAAATTAGCAGCACTGAAGTACCCACATTTGGAAAGAATACATTCCACCTAACATTTCCACATGAGCCTCTCAACACAATTAATGAATCATTTGGAATGAATGAAATTAGCCTTTCCCTACTCAGATTTTCCTGATTTGCACAATAGTCTCCTGATTTCAGTAATTTAGTAAGTGACCATAATCTTATAAGGCGGACGTGAGGAATTGGTTCTAATTGCAAGTCTATAAAGTTATGGTTGTCATTTAAAATCTCCCATTCGTTTAATATTTGAGATTTAAAAAAATACATGAGTATTGAAATACATTTAAATAAAATAGTAGGAAAAAAGCTTAGAAAGAGTTGCTTCTGTATGCATAATAGAAATCAGCCCTCGTAAAAATATTAAACAAGGTAGTTTCATTATAACACTCGTTGTTAAATGACTAAATGATAATAATAATACTTTGGGATTACTGTAAAATCTTGGAACCAAAAGCAACGCGATCATTGTATGTATGCGCCTAATAATAAGTTAGATCTATTCAAGTACTGTTTCGCATAACACTTGAATGATAGGGGTTGCTTTAGGTAGCAAGATTTATCGTAATCCAAAATTATGATTAGCACTTAGTCACTGAAAAATGAGTGTTATAATGAAACTACCTTGTTTAATGATTTTACGAGGGTTGATTTCTATTATGCATGCAGAAGCAACTCTTCCTATACTTTTTCCTAATACTTTATTTAATACCTTTCCACGATAAAATCGACATCGAAATATCATTGGTTTTAAAATTGATGCCAGAAAACTCCTAAAAGTTATAACTGTAGTAAGATAGTTTTTGTGTAGTACTTCCATGCTTCAGTATTTACTACTATTAATACTAATTTCCTTTACCGTTTCAACTGAACTTTCTAACATGAATCCTCAGCAACTGCATGGAGCTTAACTATCTAAAATATTCATTTTCTAAGGAACCCTGATACGCCATTTTACTACCATTTTAATTCAAAAGGGTTACATTTATATGTAGATCTTGTATGGCAAGTTTCATGGAAGTTGTTCTTTGGGAGAACCTCGATAAAAAGTCAAATGCTTTGTAATGGTAGTTTGGAGACACTGTGCCCATCAACAGCCTCAAAAAGCAAATTATAATAATTGCAAACATTTATTTTGCCCTTAAGTATCCCACAGAACGAAAATTCGTGAAGAGAGGTATTATAATGGCATTGATTTCAAGCCCCTGAACGTTGAATTTAGTCAAATTGATTAGGTTATATTGGGAATCGTATGTTTTTGATAGGCGAGTGAAAGCATATACACAATTGGTTTTTAGCAGCCTCGAGGCAGCAATGTCGAAGTTAGCAAGAATCAAAAGCAGCTCTTAAAGATAAAAATGTTTGAAGTTTAGATGTGCCAGAGTATGTGCTTTATTTATTGTTTGTCTCTGCATCTTCCAATAGTTACAATAATTAGTTTGAGTTAATCCCGTATGAATGTTTTGGTAGGGTTCATATGTAATAATTCTTATTGATAAATAATTTGATTATTTCAGGCTTACTAGCTTCCTGCCAACTCACCAACTTGTTGATGTATCAGTTGCTACAGCAGAAGCAGCAGCAGTCTTCTTTTAACCCAGCCATTCAACCGCTTGCCATTAATCAAAACTTGATAGTTCCTCAGGTTGAGACATTGACAACTTACGTCACGACCAACACTTACGTGACAGATATGACCACTACCGCTCTCGTCACTATTCCCTTGCTTTTCGGCAACAAACCTGTGTCCACCACAATTACGCGGACCAAAACTTATCAAGTGACCACTTCGGAGGTGAAAACCGTAACCACTACAGTTCGGCCCACACAGACACAGCTCTCTTCCGCCCTATTTACGTCTTCTGATCAAATTGACCCCATCCCTAGCTCCAGCATCCCCGAAGCGTCTTCAGCTGCTCTAGACCTTCCCAATTCGAAAACCAACCGTTTGCTTGAAGCAGATGAACTGGTTGATATGACAGCAAATCGTCGAATTTCTACAGAAGCTCCTCCAACCTCAGAGAGAGGCACGAAAATTGCAAGAAATCAACGGGGAAAACGTAGGAAAGGAAGACCTCCGGGGAAAATTGGAACAGACAACGTTCACGTTAACCTAGGAGTAAAGAAACCGGAGAACAGCCGGAGAGTGGATTCTGCTCAATATAAGATCCTCCGTGATAATAGAGAACGCTCGAGAACAAACCCGCAGCAAGGTTCTAAGCCATTTATTAGTGAACCTCGGGATCAAAGAAACCGATACTTTACAGGAGAAATCCCTCAAAATCCACCCCCAGTCAATTCAGGCCGGAGCTCTGTTCAGGAAGTAACAAATTCAGGGCGTCAAAGAGCCCTGGTTCATGACCCAGACCCGGAGTACGTCCAATACCCTGACGACTACAGCTATTACGCTCGGAGACTCAAGAGAGGACAACAACGTCAGGACGAAAATTCGGATTTTGAGGACTATTCCCTTGACAGGGAATATCTACTCGAGCCAAGTTTCTCAGCAGATTTCTCACAATCTTATAGCCCCGTTGAAAAATGTCCCCCAGTTTCCGACACGGTCAGGACAGTGACTTTAACAGAAACGCACACAGTGACAAAGTTCGTTAATCCAACCAGTTCATCCCCCTCACTTCGCCAATCAAGTTCGAGGTTACAGGGAGAAGAATCGAGGCGAGATGGGAGGTCACGATCACGGTTCAGATCAACAACTTCCACAGAATCTACCCCTTCGGAACAAGGAGCACGATTTAGATCTAGATCAAGACCTCAGCAAGACATCGCAAGACTTTAGCTTTACTTATTTTTCACGTATTATTCCCATAAAAAAAATGCCACCTTCCACTCACAAACTTGTGCTTCTCCGAGGGCTTAACTAAAGTTGTAATCACCTTGTTCTATTCATGTACTTCAGTCCCTCTCCTACTACTGCCTTAATATGTAAACCCCATTCATTTCAGGTCAAGGCTTGAACTCATTTCCTTAAAATTTACATTTTGAAAAGTATCCTGTAATATCCCGTCACGAGTTTTTCAAAACTTGAACCAACTAGAAAACAATGATTTATAAAAACCCGAGGAGTTCAATAGATGTTCAGTATAAGGGGATTCTATTCCGTAAGATTACGGTTGGCAGCTTCACAATTTCAGTATTTACAGTTTAATTCCTGGAACAGCCCTATAGTTTACTAGCTTTGCTTGCTAGATTTGTTGTGAGAATTGTCGTACTGGGTAAGTTAGGTGCCTGGAAGAATCGGGTAGAATGTAAACTTAATTATACTTTCGGAGATACAGATATGAGGGGTCAAATGTTACCTTCATAAAATAATAGATACTACATCCTGTAATAACATAATGTGGAGGTGGCCACAAAACGTTTTTCTCACCCGCTATAGCCCTCAGCCCACAGAAGGAGCAATGGTGAAAAACATTCAATTCCCACATTTTCTATCAATTTACCTTGATAACTTTCTATACAGCGTTCAAGGAAGTTGAGCAAAGTTAAAATAGCAATTTTAAAATAGAATAAAATAATGTGACGCTTCCTTGTAGAAAATCTAAAGGGCTTCCTAACAAGCAGAACCTAATAAGATTCCCATTAGGCTACAATAGAAATATGGAACAATCCTCACTTTCCAACGATTCCCACTCCTGACGGTTTAAGACCATCCAAATGGGAAATATCGTAATTGTATTCTCAGAAACTGAAACTGTCAGCCAATGTTTATGAATTGATTTAAAGAGTAATTTTTTTCTTCGCTACAATCTTACCTTACTAATTTAGTTCTTTTGAGTGGAATTTGTAATTTGGAAAGATTATGCTCAAATTAATCCCCATGAAATTTTGTATAAACCCAGCTGTCCCAAATATTTTTATGATTGACAGACCATCCCTGAAAAACCACACATAACATAGAACAATCAAAAGGTTATATGTCAACTCCACGATGATACAATTCATTTGTGACTAGTTTAATTGGTCGGTTTCCATTCAAAAGTGTATGATTTACAGGAAGGAAAAGAGACAATTTTACAAAAGACCTTCGCAATTTAAAAATAGTTAAGGAGCAGGCGTTGATTCCATTGATACAGGGCTTCACAATAACAAGAACATCAATGTTCATCCTCACTGAGTAAATGTTGAACTCATCTGGTGTTTGTAAATCATTACTTTGTTACTTGAAGAGCTCTATGCGACGTAAAAAGGAAATTTTTAACTTCAATTGAAAAAAAAGAAACTTCGTCGTAAACAATTAGTGGTCTGTTGTGAGTTGGAGTTGCAGACAGATGGAAGTGACAGAGGAAATCCGAATGAACAATTGAACCAGTTTATTACTATTTTTGCGAATACCTCGTGGAGATCTACATAGCACATTATATGCTTGAGTGCCTGCATTGCTTGGCACATGAAAAGTTAATTATTTGGATAATTTTGAATTCCCTAATAATTGTAAGTAGACTGTAGTTGTAGAAGTTTATGCCTTCGCACGCGTCCAGAAAATTAAGGCAGATTTTGAATTTGCAAATATATATTATATATTTACTCTTGCTTTTTTGAACTAAAGCATAAGTGATAATGTGTTTTGTTATGGTGCAATTACAAGAGTGTAATTATTATTATTGCTTTTTTGTACTTACTTAAAATACGATTTTATATAATTATATTAGGCTCAATTTTGTTATGGTTTGCTCAATCATTTTAAACTCATGTCATCAGTTCATCGCTGACGAGGAAAATGACCCACACGTTGTAAAAGTGACATTCTGATTGTAAGTTGTAAAGACGAAGAAACAATTGGAATTCACATGGTAAAAATGTAATTAGGTACGGGACAGTCCAGGCTCGTTATATAAACTAGTCATATGATCCCAGGGGACCAACGGAATAATTGACTAGGACGAATCATGACTCCGTGGTAGTCACATATGTACATAGTTCATTATACTCACTAGACATAGAGTTGATTACCCAGGTTATTATCATTTTCCACAATCATTTCATTCTAATTTGAGGACTCCGTTTTATTTACCACAGAAAATTAAGAATAATTAATTGCAATCTATTAGTATATGGTGGTGTACGAAGACTACGAGAAGACTACACAAAGTCCTCCTCACAGGGCAAAAACAAAGTGAGGATCCCTTGTTTTTCAAATATGCTCGGACGAAAATTTCTCTAGTGTCGACGACCAGTGGGAAAGCCACAACTTATTCATACATTTTTCCCCAATAATGTATCATTATAAATAAATGGTTTCTATTTTATTTTTGTAAGTTATGTATAAGCCGGTAAGGATTTTAGGTTCGTATTTCGTACTATCCCTTTCTCCAATCCGTTCGTTGCATTAAAGTTGTCAATGTTTAACTTTTCCGCAAATATCTTGGCTTTGTTCATTAACAATTATTTGGAGTTTGCTTTTATACATAATATGTACAGATACTTACTATTTACTACACTCTTATTGCTAGCATAAAGCTATGGTCTTGTTGTCCTCCGAGTTATTAGCTCTCCAGGTGACCGTCATGTTACCAAAAAGATCAGCATCCTCTGTACTCTATCATTTAGCGAGCGCTCCGCTGTCATCACGAAAAAGCTTCCACGCCACTTTGTCTCCTCCTCAGTCATCCTCGAAACAGGTAGCAGTTCAACTCATTCAAGTCCAACATTTTTTTTACAAAATAGTGATTATAATCTCCATTGTGTCGTGTAGTCAATCTTTCCGCGCCTTCACTACCTTATCCTACCTAGCTCAAGTAATTTTGTGTTTTGGAGTAATTACTTGATTACGTGTTCCCTTGTGTTCTAGGTTTGAGCAGCGCTTCCTCCGACACACACCAGGACCAGTGGCACATGCATTATAGAGTAGGGCTTACTATTAGTTCTTTATAGTAGAGTACTCCCACATACATACATATACTGACTTAATTAAACCATTTACTTTCTTAAAATTACATTCTCTGTGTGTGGATTTATTGGCTCAGTCAGGGACTCACACATATGTAGATACATGCATACCCAGTTGGACACGTCGCAGAATCCATCCGCCTCATCCCGCAAAATCTCTTTCCTACGGTCACAACAAGGATGATTCAGAGGAACATTTTGAGCTCTGGAGACATTTGACTATTTTAAAAGAGTTGAATATATTTCTATGAATGAGACATTTTTCACGGGTGGTGGTGGCTCAGATTTTTATGAGTCCCATTGAAATACACTACTGGAACCTCACGGACCTCACTGAACCCAAAAATGGACCTCTTATGGAACGGATATCTCACTGAATCCCAAAACAGGAAGTCGGGAAATCAGTGTTTTGGCGGGAGATATGAAGAACTCATTATAATTTGCCGAAGGACTCCAGGTGAGGAAGTCGGGATGTGTGGAGCTAGGGAGATCGATGAGTCTTGAAGCTTGATAATTCGCAGGATTTTGGGAGATGGCCCTCGTCTAGCTATATTCATGGAACGCTTATGGGATAAGTGCTATACGGGATTTTCATGGAGTGTTTTATCGAAGATCCCAAGGGGTTTCCTGTCAGACTGCACCCATGGCTCACTTCTAGTATGCCATTTCCTGTATGAACATTATTACCAAGTACATATACATATATACGTAGAGTATGGGTCCTCCGTCCCCACGTAGTTACATATTACACATGTTTATTATGCCCCTTATGAACTACAAGCAAATGTATCACAAACAGGAGTTAGATATCGTTATTTTGAGTGTTTATAATATATTTATTTTTAACAAATACCTTACAATTAAAATTATTATTATTAACTGTGCTCATATAATCCACTATAAGCACCCCGGAATGGGTGGGGGGATGATGACATGTCCGGTGCTCGAAAAAATGCAATAGTTATTAAAATAATAAAATAAAATAACATTCAAAACATCAGCAAATAAATAGGAATCAGGAAAATATTTATTATAGGTAATATATTATGGCATTGCTCCGTAGGCTTAAATATCCGTCGAATCTGTAACTCCATCTAGACTTCTCTTGATTTATACTTTTGAGAGCGCAAATACAACTTGATGTTAAGCTTTGGGACTGAAAGTTTTATTTTCTACGTTTGAAGTCTACACTATAAGTGTACCATATTTAACGAATTATTAGTAAATTCCAACACTGTGAACGTATTTTAGGTAAAACAAAATTCCAGCAACTTTATTAGTGGCTAATGTAAAGCAAATAAACCAAATGCAATAAACAATACTACGCAATGATTTGTGCATCCAAACCTCTGAGTTTCTTCCAAAGCTTCAGGATCAGCTGAGTTCAAAGCTAAACGTTTGGTATCAACGTTCACAACAATCAATTCCCCCAACGTTTACGCACCGTGTTAATAATGTCATTCTCAGAATATCTGTTAATTTGAGATTCATGTCCGATAACCCTAGTCCTTGAAAATATTCAATACGAAAACTACTAAGATTGACTCTAAATGGTTAAGTTTCCATCGCTAACTCCAAACGCTGCATAATATTCAGGTGTAAATGTGGGGTCCGTTAAAATATTCGCTAGGAAAACTACTGGAATTAAGTAAGCTAACTCCAAATGCGTGATAATTTCAGGAACAGATTGAAACGGAAGTAACGAAAACATTTCATTCATTTTTTTCATTTTTGTAGCGTAGTGTTTGTGTTGAAGAAGTGTTCCTACAATGTACAACCATAACTACAAAATAAATATTACATGCAACAACAACAATATAATAACAAACTAAGCTAGTTCTGTGAAAAGTTTGCTCACAACAAAACTAACAACAAATTAGAGCAGTGATATAATATACTGTAATGTACTGATATGACTTTGTAGTCACTCGCAGTTAGGCAAGCAATTGGTCAGCTTTTTAGTTCTTAAATCTTTTAAAATTCTATGTATTTGTTTGGAATTTATCCGTCAGATATCTAAATGATCAATGTCAAAATTATTATAAGAATTATGAGATAATTATCAAATAAATTTGTTAGCTCCGTCATGTCCTACTATTATTTCAAGTACCCGAGTAATATCCGGGTACAATCAATAGTTCCTTGGGTACGGGGTACAGCGAGGGAAGTCACAAATGCGAATGTCTGGTTATCTACTTGTTCGTTAATAGTAGTTGCAGAAACAATTGTTTTATTCCACGATTTTGCCCAAAATGCCCAATTTGGCCTTGAATGAAAATGCCCTAAATGTCCATGTCCAATATGCCCTATTGTGAAGTTCGCGCCCTGAATTCCATATGTACCCCTTTCATAATTCGGATTGCCACACGGAGACATTTCTGCCATCTTTTGTCTTGGCTTTGTTGTACAGGTCGTGTGGATGATGTTCACAACTTGTTCGCCGAGTATCTCTTCTTTTAACCGTTCCCATAGCAGTGATTGGTAAATACAGATATTGAGGCGAATGCTTGATTTATTGCTTGACAAATTATTGTGTTGTCAGAATTACATTGAAAAGTTCGGGGTTTGTGTTTAGGAGCGATATCAGGGAGGCTTTGGTTCATTGAGCAGCCATTTTAGAAAATGGAGCTTTGATAATATCCTCCAGTAGTCCCGTTTTTCATTTATTATTATTTCAATAAAACAAACCTCCAGGGGTTCTAGCAAGGAGTCGTCCAGTTACTTTGATAATAGTCTGATTTGAAAACCATTCACTTCCAGGAGGTTTATTGTTTGCTAGTAATTTTAAAGCTCTTCATATCCCGTCATCCGTTTTTCATAACTATAAATAGTTCATTTCATATTGTATTGCTCTTCTGTTCTGGAGTTACTTCTTCTTTAAATAGTGAGCTGTTTAAATATTGTTCCTAGCTCGTATAAGATTTGCAAATGTAAACTTTTCAGAACAGTTCTAGCAAATTCATATCATTGAATGTTTACTGTGAGTGTTCATTCAGAGCGCTTAAAATCACTCGGATCAAATAAAAGTCCACCCACTATTGTATTATGGGAATCAGTTTTCCTTTGAACTTGACTTTGCTTTCCAGAATAGCGCCTTTTTCAGACATTCTGATTAACGCATAACTGACCAGATTTATAAGGTCATTACTTCTCAAGAATTTCGTCCTTGAAACGGATTTCGCTTAGAATTTGTTTCACCTAGAAGGAATCGTTTGAGCCCCCTTCAGGACTAATCGTCTTCTGATGAAATTTTTAAATAATTTAAAAACATTAATTCATATCAAATGGGTTTCAAAATTTTGAAAAAACAAAGATTTTGAGACCCAGAAATACTTTCGAAAATCTGGAATAACTATGGTCTCGCAAGACACATCTCGGTCGATGTTAGCTCATTGAAAAGGTATTTAATTCCTCTACAAGTTAATTAATAAATTGTTAATAAATTGTCCTTCTAATAAAGTTTTAATTTTAATTAATTCATTTCAGCTGGTCTTCGAAATTTTGAAAAAACTGAATTTTGGACGACTTACAACTCTTTAAAAATTCCAATAACTTTTACATGTGATTCTTTGTCTTGACCACTGAGCTAAAATAATAGTCGCCCCCTCAAAACAAATTGTCTTCTGATTAAGCTGATTAAGTTTTAAAAAATATAATTTATGTTCATTGGTCTTCACGATTTTGAAAAGATCTTAGATCTTGGTTGTTAGTATCTCACTAAAAAGATGTTTAATGGCTTTAAAATACAAAATCATTTCAAATGAAATTTCGAATTCCTAGTCGAAATTTGGGCGGAGTATTCAAATTCACCGATTTTTTAAAATCAAAATTTCAGCTTTTTCTTGCCGACAAGAAATCAACTTGCCATTTGTAGGTGTGGTTGGTGACGGGTTCATTTTAACAAAATTTAACCACAAAAATTGAAAATAATTTAGGGTTAAATTTTGGCGGATATTCATACCATGGGAGGTTCGACAAATTTCCCCACAATCTGATCGTTGGCTCAAGGGTAGAAAACAAGCCCGCTGTCACCGCTGGAATGACGCTTTTCCATTTATACATTACATATGTTAATAGCCCTTATCGGAAACACAAATATCCATCTATCCGTAACACAAAACATATTTGTATTTGCCTTTACTCATACAAAATCTCCCCCCACCCTATCGGTACTAAAAAAAGTCCAAAAGGAAAGTCCTTCCTCATTAAAGTGTACGCATTATTATTACATTATCATGACCCTATCCATAACCCAAAGTTGCTTAAACCATATAAACTAATTCGAATTTGTAACCAAATACAGCCCGTCGGAATGTCATTTCCAGTAATTAATTAATGTAAAGGCCTGGAATTGAACCTGTAAATAATATCGCAATAGAATCCATCAATATTTACCGTAAAAGTCCCTAGACTAGAAATCATGACGTTAAAAAAGTGTGACGGGCGGACGTCATCCGCGTTTTATATGTACATAACAGGGCTAGGGATAATAGATAATTAATCCAATACTCACCCATAAAACAATTACTCTGTCTTGTTAACCTCATATTGCACTATCATTAATATAGTGTAATATTAATACCTTAAATCTTAATAGCTGTAATATATGTTAGGAGCTATAATATATTGTGTGTAAAACATATTTTCGGCTATTTCTTTATAATTTTGTGTTTTGGGACTAAATTAAAAAGTTAGTGCGACAGTTTTGTGCACGGTACTTCACCTCACCAGACACGATCAATGAAAAGTAAAAATAGAATTCGGGCGAGTCAAAACCCGGAATTATACATATTCAGGTTGATTGTGAGAAATAATTTCCGCATGCATGAACTGCAGAAAAACATAATTCACCCACAGTTTGTTAGATTGGATTATTCCCTGTTTTGGCTTTTGTAGCACGTCATTAATTTCAAAAGCAACTTGCTCATTTATTTCGGTTTCAAAAATCTGAGAAATAAGATAGGCTAGGACCACATTGGAATACTAGGTCCACATTTGAAGCCGAAAATTGATGCTGCTGGATTAAAGAGTATCCTTCCAAATAAAGTGGTACGATATAAATATTACATTATCAATAAATGTGAACTATTCAATTCAAATGTAAGATTTAAAGTGAACAAATTCGTTCCCTGGAATTTTGGAGATTAGAATCCTGGTTTGATCCAAGACATTTCAGGTCTCCATTTCATCTGTGTATAAAATATTTTTACTCTTAAAAGTCTTGCACTACTGATTCCCTTTATTAATATAATGGAACTCTCAAACACAAAAACAATATTAAACTCCGAAATCTTTCTAACTTGAAAGTAGTTTTTATGAAATTATGACCATTGACTTTGCCCAATGTTTCCG
This sequence comes from Allacma fusca, assembly GCA_947179485.1. Lineage (NCBI taxonomy): Eukaryota > Metazoa > Arthropoda > Collembola > Symphypleona > Sminthuridae > Allacma > Allacma fusca. Next base: position 51,934,568 of record OX359249.1, on the reverse strand, counting down.
GTAAGAGCCATCAAGGACGTGAAGGGGGAAATTACAGATTAAAATGAGCTTAAATTAGCTTTAAATGTTTTACCCTATAGTCCGTTGTTTGAGACTTCTGAAGATCTGTTTAAAATTCCATTCTTAAGAATGGATAAACCTTGAGAGAGAAGGAGAAAATAAGCTCTGGAGCAAAATGAGTCATGATTACAAGGAGTTTCGTATATTGTAATTTCATCATACTATCTATCTACATGTTAAAATCCCAAAAACGTGGCATGTTCCAAACTCCGTGTTGATTAGTTTAAGCTAGATTTTATTATACAATTAGATCGATAAAAATCCCCTCTATTATCTAAAATAAATCCGTAATATAGGATATGCCATCAAATAAAACAAATATCCCAAATGCCTATACATATAACTACGTATGAAATCGTCCAGCCTCAACTTCCGTGACAATTTCCTAAGACAAGGAGTAATACTTTGGCAACTGAAACTGGCATTGAACTTACCTCAAAAACTTCCAGGAAGAAGCACATTTCCTATTTACTATCAGATTTGGAAACTTGAGGTTATAGTCAAACAACGAGTGCAAATTGGAGTCATTACTTGTTGTATTCCCAGAAGCAACAGTTTTGGTAAAGCATATTGAGATCTACCTTTGTAGTTATTCCAGTTGTGTAGTAAATTGTTTGAAAAATCTGAATGGAAGTTATTAGTACAGTCCTGGCAGTTCTTACTGTTGCGAAATTGAATCTTTCCTAGTGAGTAATGCTACTTGAGTATCTCATTCTCACGTTTCAACATGAAGAAATTCTTTTTTCCCCCTGTTTTTATTGTTAAGATTTCAATTTTTGTGACGGAAAAAGTTTATATAATTAAACCAAAACGGGAAGTAAATAAGTTCAAAGGTTGAATCTGAAAATTGTTTGAGGGAAATGGTAATAACTGCTCAAGGAGAAAGTTTTCCTAGAAGGAACCAGGACCATCGATTTTTTGAGCAGAAGAAGTCAAAGAAAGTTCAGATCTACGAGTGAGAGTAGGAAGAATTCCGTGAGATATTGTAAAACAGTAGCTTTTATCCGGGCACACCACAAGTGTATTATAACGTGCGGTTAGCTATGTATATTCCGGGTGTCACAGTACCACTGTCCTCACCCCCGGGCACAAACAAGGGACCATGGTAAAAAATACTAAATTTCCTAATTTTACAGGAAAATTTCCTCTACATTTTTCAAAACTTTTTTCATCCAGCTAACAACATTATTTTTTCGACTCAGAAAAAGCGGAAAAAGTTAAAAAACGTAAAATATTAATTATGTTTTACCCAATTTGAATATTTAAAAGAATGAGTTATTTTACCAAAATTATAGGAGTTTCGAACATGCACTCCTACTAAGACCTCTGCCCTAAATAGAGAATTAGAATGTATGTAAAAGTGTGAGCCAATGTTTAATGTCCACAGGTAGCGTTTTCAATTTCACAATTTCATTCGTTGAAAACTCTAAAGTTTGACCAAATTTCAATCACAAAAAAGCTTTTTGTGTGGTAGCGTGATTTTTTCAACCAAAACTCGTTGATAAATGGACGTGACTAATTTTAAAATGTTGCCCAGAAGAGTTAAACCTATCTAAAAGAATTTTGACTGTTTCACGTTTTTAAAGATTGGGACCTCAACTTTTGACCCAGGTCAATGAAACAACTTTTGAAACATCCGGGAAATAATTGGCTTCAAAATGGGGGTATGAAACATTTTGTGTCCCTGTCCCTTATATGGGCTAGAAAGGGGGGGGGGAGAAAAAGGGTATGGAACATCCTGTAGAAGTATGCGCCTGCAATTTTTCTATGGACTTTGTAACGTTTAAGAGAAAATTGCCCACGCCTAGGAAATAGCTTAGTTGAACTAAAATGAGTGAAGTATAAATAGATATTAGAAGTAATTCTACCTTTTGATTGTTACATAAATATTCCACCTTTACATGATGGCTTTAAAAATAAAATAAATGCTTGTAAACTGATTTTTGGCCGGAAATTTCTCCTTTGCTTCTAGAAAAATAAAACATGCGATGTTTCCACCTCCTCACATGCGCTTATTTAACGTTGATTTTAAGGACATAATATCCTACCTGAGCCATTCAATCACTGCCATACCATGTAGCATAAAAAACCAAAAATGAAATTATATTAAAATCACACAAGTTGTTTAGGGATGAAGGTAGATTGACTCCAATCTTTTTCCAATCATTTCTGGAAAAGAATGAAAATGGATAGTGAGTCCCTATCATCGTATCTCCTGTCATGCTGCGTGAATTTAATCAAAGTTTCCCCAAGAACATTCCCTGGCTCTGTCCTCGTTCCGAGTTTAAATACAATTTTCTATTCTCACTGCCATTTAACTTGAGCTCGGGCCCAAGGCAATGTAATATTCCCGGGCACGGGTTAAATTAGAATTATCCACTGGGCACGAAAGAGCCCTGACTTCCAATTTGCATCTCATACGGACACGGACTGAACATTGTTTGAATTCCTGACGGGCGCCTTGAAATACAGTCGAGTCCGTTAGTGTAACCGAAGTAGAATAATAATTCTACTGGATCTCATACAACTTTTACAGCTAGCTCTAAACATCTTTCTTTATCTCAAAAGGAACTTGCTCGAGGTGGAGGAGTTTGCCAGTGCAGTGGTAAGGCCGGAATAATCATAAACACTCGGCAAGTATGCTCAAAGTGTCAAGAAATATCTTTAGCCCACTGCATCCCTTAATCCCAGATGTAAGGATGAGTTGGAAGTAAAATTTAATTCTCCCAGGATTGATCAAATTTTCGTCCAGATTTGTCAAAGAAAGGGAATGAAAACTTTCCGTTTGAAATTGCGGACAGCCCGTCAAAACGAGTGAGGAGGGAAGTTGAAGATTTAAAAAAAAATGAACTCGTTTAAGACGAGTGTTCCGCTCCTCCTTTGACATGCTCAATATTGTCGTTGTAGAGGGATATGAGGAATGATATATTGATGTGTATCATCAATGGAGGAAATTTGTAAAAATCCGGGGAAGAGTGTGGTTACAAATGGGAGAATAAGATATTTTGCATGATTGTGCCATACATTGTGTGAGGATATGAAGGAGTAAAGTAGTGATGTAGTGAAGTAGGGAAGGAGTGAAGGAGTGAAGTAGTGAAGGAGTGAAGGAGTGAAGGAATGCAGGACTGAAGTTGTGACAGAGCCTGTATTTGGAAGGAGGACTGACTATAAAGTTGTATGGTGCGTTAAAAAGGGGATTAATACGTAGACGGAGTTGATGTGACTGGAGAAATGGGACAGTGGAGAGATGGAAATGCTGGAAAAGGGAAATAGTTTCTAGGCATATTGTGATGAATGGCGAGAATGTGGCAGTACTGATGTTTGGATTGTGGAGTTTAGATATTTAATGCATGGGATATATGTAAGTGTGTGTGTGTGTGTGTGTATGTATATGGGGTATGGATGGTTGGAGTTATATTATGTTATAGGGGCTGCAGGATTAGGTGAGGAGAGCGAAGCTATGGTGAAGTGGAGACAGCGTCAGTCCCTTCGATTCGGTAAAAGGGGAAAAGTGGAAAAGGGGAAAAGGGGAAAAGGGGAAAAGCTTGGACTGGGCAGGAGCCAGGCCTCGACGTGTGCTGGATACACCTCCCGTTCTCGAATTTGAGGAAAAGAGCGGAGAATTATGTTGTCCTCGGCGAGGGCAGGAAGACGTAGAAAGAAGGGAGAAGGAACGTTGATTTTCTTCAACTCCACCGCTCTGTTTCTCTCTCAAGTGCTTGCATTCCATACCTACGGCCCGACTACGTCCCTACACTAAACTTACACTTACTCTTCCTTGGGTCTTCAGCCCTAGTTTAGCATTCAATTCAATTTCCTTCCCTAGGTCCTATCAACTATCAACTTCCAGCGCACAACTACTGCAACTACTCAGTCCTTATAACTTCACTCTCCAACTACTGCTCGGGGAAAACTAACACAGCCGCCTCGCACCATCTCACTTTTTAGTTACATTAAGCTCTCTCATTTCTTTCCCCTTCCAGTCTGCTCCGCAACTTTCCTCCGAATCCAACCTTCAACACATTCCACCAACCACTCTCCTTTCTACTCTAGTACGCCTCACACAACACACAACTTCCACTTCAGTCAGCCACAATTTTTATTTAACAACTCGAGCAAATAAGTCCGTAGCCACAAGTCCAGGCACAGAGACACGGAGACCAGTGACAAGTCGGAAGTCCCAAGTCATCCCTCCAATCAACAACCCCCAACCCTTCAAATCAAGTATACCTACATACATAATAATTACATAATTACATCGGAGTAGTTACTACACATTGGAGGATCCGTCCCTCAGTAGTCCCAGCATTTCTATAGCCCCTTCCCATCCCCCTCACCCCGCAAATAGATCCATCTCGGAGATCAAAATCCGGAGAGGAAGAATGGACCCGGTATTGGGAGGGAAGTTAAAGGGAGTCTTCAAGGTCCAAGGGACCCTTCTCGCCTTCCTTATTAAACATGAGTGTGCCCCAAGGAATGACATGAGAAGTTGGGGGAGGCAAGAGGTTTGACAAGGATTATAGATATTTAAATGCACGTACTATTTGTCCCATTCTACGGGATCCGAAGGAAGAGAGAAAAATCCAGGGAACTGAGAAACTGCTAAATTATTCGTAAATGGGTGGTCTCTCGTCCTCCCTCCAACCACACCAATACTCAGCCCCCAAGTGAACCTACATTCATGGTAATTATTATTGTGCTCAAATTGCTCGAGTGCTCCTCTCCTTCCAAATCAACTTCCCCTTATAACCACTTCCAGGAACAAATAATAATTGGCGGGGAAATTACTAACTTTGACTGAGGGCCCGTGCTCCCCGTATTCCCCGTATTCCCCGAATTCCCCGTATTTCACGTATTCCACGTATTCCACGTATTCCCCGTCTCTCCTACTTCTTTCCCTCCTCTCCACAACCACTTTTGTTCACGGCCTTAGTTCCATTCCCCTCCTCCTCTTGGCCTCATCTTTTCATCAGTTGTTGGCACACAAGCATCCGCTTATCTTCTTCTGGAAATTATTAAAAAAAAAAAGAGTGAGGACGAGTCAAATAGAGAAGTGGAAGTTCCATGGACACGGGTAGGAGAGTTTGAGTTAGGACTCATTCACAGCCTACGTTTCTTTCCTATATTTCCTATAATTATATGTGAAGCTCTCGGAGGAGAAAATGAAAATTACAGAGGATATATGACGGAATTTCCGGATATTTCTGACTTGAACAGAGGAAAGAGAGCGGATGGATGTTGCATTGAATGTACATCTTTTATTTGTCCTTGCTCTGACACAGTGACTCATTCAAAGTGTTTCCCCAAAAGTTTAAATACCCTTTCTTGCAATCCTCCATTGAGTTGGAGCAAGACAAGGAGAACAAGTCCACGACGAAAAAGAAGAGGAGAAAGACAAAGGGAAAGATGGAGAGCCCAAGCAAAGAAGAAAAACCGCTGACGATCGACAAAGCGGCTTTCCTCCTCCTCCGAGTTCGCAAAGTTTTTAAGAAGAAGGTCCAACTCAAGAAAGAGAAAAAGTACGTGAATCTTCCATTTCTTTCCCACACTTTTTACTAACAAGGTAAGCTTTTCACATGATACTCCGACATTCAAAGCTGGAGCCCAGCACATGTTTTACAATTAGTACTCCCCTCGGCACTTTCACTCTTCAAATAATCCCAGTCCATTTTACCTTCTTCTCCCAGGAGTGTCAAAATCCTAAACAACACCAACACCACAAGCACACGGACCTCTTTCCCTCCTCATGTCAAATCTTCGAAATAATTACTTTAACATCTTCAATTTTTCTAAGTCCCACGTATATGTATTTATCCTATCAATCAATACAATTTTCCCTTCTGTAGCACAAACCATTCATACCGCAATAATAATTATTATTATTATCATCATCCGAGTATTTTTTAAATTCAACTACGGACGGTTATGTAGATACGTGTAGCATGGATGGTAATCTCTCATGGCATTTCATAGACCAGAGTGTCTGGATGACACAATCTCCACATCCTACTGTCTCATTCTGAGTAGATAATCTCTCCTCCATTTACACTCTGCTAGGGTTTTCTGGCCTTGAGGTTATAGAGAAGGACTTATCATCGGGGATTTTATTTCGGGCGGATTACACAAGAGTGTGTATAAATGTTGAAGGGTTTATTGGTTATGGTCGGAGGGATTACATACTATTGGGTATATGTTGGGAGGGTTATGGTCGGAGGGATTACGCAATCGGGTAAATGTTGGAGGGGTTATGGTCGGAGGGATTACACCATTGTATTAGGTGGTGTTTGTGGGAGGGATCAGGGAAGATTGTGTGTATTGGAGAATTTATAATTGTGAGGATGGGATGGAGACTTTAATGTAGGAGGAATAACTGCCAGAGGTTATTATTAATTATATGTGAGGAGCCACTGAAGGATTACTTGCGGAGTGTAAATACAGGAAAAATCATCTACCGAGACAGTATGATGGAGGATTATTTCCTCGAGACACGAGACACTGCTGTGTATAAGATGCAAATTAACATCCATGTTATGGGTTCATTTGAGTGAGCCTCTTTCATTTTATCACGTCCGCATGTCGGAGTTATGCGATGCTAACTTCAGGATTTTTTTTAGTGCCGGCGCAGGCTATTTCCAACATTGTTATCAATGATTTTTCACTCTATTATACAGAAGATTTAAATTACGAAAAAAGAACATAGCCTGCGCCGGCTCCGAAAAATATTTTTTGAAGTTTTCAATATCTACGGGCAATGTAGAACAAATCAACGTTGCGGAAGCGAACGGGACACCTCTGGTACATATGCAAATGTGAAGGGTAGTAACGCTGAGGGAGAACCGCATGTCTAGGATGGCACAAAGCGATTGTCTCCCCTCTAGCGTATTGCAGTAGTAACTCATAAAATGTTTGATTCCATCAGTTTGTGTCGAATTTATGTCCTCATTTCCGAAAATTTGTTCTACTGACCGTTGTCAATTTTTGAGCTTCAGAGGTCCCGCACGTGAAGTAAAGTCGAAATTTTTTACGGATTCGGGATTCAAGAGTTGTTTATTTCAGCACAACATACTGTATGCATGATGTGTGTTATTATTTCAAAAGTTTTCATAAGAAAAAAATATTATCGCAAATTTTGGAGTCCTGCAGCCACAACTTTTGATTTGGACTTTATATTTTAGACGGCACTGGTAATAAATTTGATAGAAAATTTGCATTTTAAAATATTTGTATAACTACCGGATTTACTATGAAAGAATGACAAGTAAAAAAGCTTAGTCGGATCCAAAGTTGATCTTCCTCAGTTCTGCTTCTCTCAACAGCGCTCCCTTTGTTGAAGGCTCATTTTGGGAATTATTTGCGCAGAGACCTGAGATAATTCCCGTATAGCTCAATTATTATTGAAACCAAATTCCGTAAAACATTTTCTTCCACTTTGCTTCACATTCGGGATACTTGTGACCTCAGAAATTGACTTAGGTTCATGAAAACTTTGTTAGGAAAGCTGAAAAAGAATTCTCTACAAACTGTCACATCTTTTATGAGTTACTTTCTTATATATGCTAGAGAAGGGGCAATCTTTTTGTCCCACCCCGTGCTTACACTATGCAAAATAGATCCTATTGTTTACATTGACTGTGTTCAAATTATTCTATTTACAAACTTTGTGCTAACACCATATAAATACATACTCAAACAAGCTTTATGACAGAACCGCCGGCGGTATAAGCTACAAGGATTGACTAAAATGAAAGTTTATATAACCGCACACAATTCAATTCAAGAATATTTGGGTGACAGATAATTTATGCGGTATGAAATATGGTTGCTACAATATGGAACACTGTGTTGATTCACATAATAAATACAGCGCCGGGCAGGGCTAGGTTAATCAAATAAATTTTACTTTGGCCCTAAACCTCAAAATAGATTTTGGGTGGGCTTTTCCGCATGATTTGAGGGGCTTCGTTATTATTTATAAACTAGTCCTACAATTTTTTTTACCCTGGCCCGCGCGGGCATGGTGAAAAATCCCATAAATCCACCTTTGTGGTGGACTTTCAAAAATTGAAAATCTTTATGGGGTTGAACATTTGAAATTTGAAGGGAAACTGGTTCGTACCTGTGCTGTGCTGTGGTACACTCTTGGATATTGGAACTCCTGGGAGAACTCCGCAAAATGCACTGGGATTACTTGAACTGTGAAAGTTCCTAGGGGAGTACTAATTGTAAAAGATGTGCTCCACTTTGTTTGAATGCAGGAGGATAATGTCAACAGCTTACCTTCTAAGTGCCGTCTTACTACCTTTCTGCCAAATCCGCTATTATTCTAAGTTAAATATGAAAACTTTGCGCTTCGTTAGGAGCAAAGGAGCAATACTGTTAGCACTTGATCCGAACAAATATCACTTCCTCACGCAACTTTCTCCCTTTCCAATTCACTTAAACAACATGCTTTTAAATGTGTGTACAAAATATAGAGTCAACCACAAACCGTCCTCGGGAAAAACTATCCTCTGGCTTATATTCTGTTCGTTGATTCAATTCCTTTGTCGTATCATTCCTCCTGTTTACTTCCCCTCCCTCACATTGCTTCCCTCACAACACACCGTGTCCTTATAATTTATCCCCTTTTTGGAGTTTCCGGAGTCCCTTCGTTGACTCAGCGTCTCTGTGGTTGACAGTGATCTTCCATTTTTATTTATCAGGTCGGGTCCAGTATAATGCTATTGAATTCACTTCCCTTCAGTTCATGACTTGACTAACGTGCTACTCTTGAGTCAGTACAAAAATGAACTGACTCAATCTCCCCCATTTATACATGAAGCTATAAATTGTCCTATCAAAACTAATTTTCCCTTCATTCTACAATATTAGGCCCTTAATCTTCTTAACGTCTGTCCAGAATTTAATTTAATTTAGTAATGCTTTCACGGAACTTTTCTAAACGCTCAATCTCATATTTCATAAATTCAATAGGGATATTATTACAAATTTTTACAGCTTGGAAAAATCTAGATATTTTATAAATAATTCAGAACGATGTTTTGATAAAAGTACTTTATTGGTTCTGGAGTGGGTCAAAAAATGGGAGAAATTTATTGCAATTTATTCGAATAATTAAAATCGATTATACAAATAGTAGATAGTACATACATACATTGGTAGTAGCTAAATCTTCAAGTAATTACAAGATGTGATTATCTCAGACTTTTAATATTAGAGATAATGCTACTTTTCTAATTTGACTTGCTTTCGGATTTATTTAGGTATAATTCTAAAGTCATAAATCGAATGAAATGAATGCTTTCTGACGATGGACAATAAAGTTCTCAGGGGTTGCGACTCAGCTTGAATGTAAAGAAAAATCCATTTTACAAATGATCGTTTCCTTTTTCTAGGGAAGATTTGGTAAGTTTTGCTTGGTTAGAATTACGCATTGAAAAGGCATAGAAATTAATTATGTAAGAATACAAAATAGTATTGTTGTTATACCTGAAATTGCCATCTAGTTGGGAGGGGAGGTTCACGTATAGCTTGTGTCGTTATTAATCACTTACTCATGCGTACATATGTACACATATAACCTGGAGCTTATAATATAATACGAATATATGCCAAGCCAGGGTCTACAGTAGAAACTCTTGGGCTGTTGAACAGCCCAGGGAGAATACCTTGCCCGTATTTCTCGCAACTCCGGTTTTAGCTATTAACTCTTGTCCAGCTTTATGTGTAGCTGCTCTTACTCTTTATCAATTGGTCTCCCCGGTCTAACATGATCCTCATTGACTACCAATTGTATTTAGATTCTCCAATTCGGCTGTGGAGAGCTCAGCACATTTTTAGATAACAATTATGACAAAACGCACATGATGTCTTTGCGGTTATAATGGTAATGTTTTAGGGAGGGGATTTAGCATGTAATACATGGGGCCTTGGGGGATTCTCTTTCTCAATATGTCGTTATATTAGGAATATGCTAGTCGTCATGCAGAGCCAACCGCTACATCAAATAATTTGGTTACTTACAGTAACAATGACTACCACATTTGCTGGTTCGTCCACGTAAATTAATGTATGTATCTTCAGGGCTGGAATCCGATTTTGCATAATTTACAGGAACTGAACTATTTTAATGTCCGTGAGGAGATGCTTTTGCATTACTGAATGAGTGGGAATGCCAAAAGAGAACAGATTGCGAGAGTCAACCTTGCTTGTTGCTTTTCAGTATCAAGCAACAGCAAAGTATCTTTATTGTGTTTTTAACTTTATTATTATGATTATTACTTATTAAATTTCATACTTTTTAGCCCACAGCGCCTGCATTATTGCTTCGATATTGTATGTACCTTCCTCAGATCTCTCTCTAAAGCGCCTTCATCCGATAACATTTTGTCGTCGGAGTTTAAATTAATGGAAATGACAATTATTCAGCTGAGGTTTAGTAATAAGTTAAGGGAAAGATTCCCAGTTAGCACGTCCGAGGATCAAGAAGTACTTCAAATATGATATTGTTAGGTATAATAATTATTACATAATTAGTTGTACAATTTTGAGTAAATAGTTTATTAAGATACGACGGATCTATTGTGCTAATGGACTCCTGAACTTTATTGTGAAAGACTCATCATTCTGGAGTTGTAAGTGGAGAGCGAGAGATACCCTGACTCAGCCCTTTCACAGGCTCCAGAGTGAGCTGAAGCCCATCCTAGGGAACTTCAGTGAGTGGGAATTACCTGTGAAGTAATTCCCTATCATTTTGATGTAGTTAGATACATAATGGTAGATGCAAAAATCTTAAGTTTAATTTGTAAGACTCTTACTCTTGTGCTCAGAGTTATTCCTTCCACTTGTACTTATTTTTAGTTGTTCATCTTCGGAACGAATCTTTCCTTTTGCATTTCCCACAATAAAAAACTATTCCTCGGGTTATTGTTCTGATATTGAGCTTATTAGACACTTTTTTCCCCCATATATTATTACTCGATGGGCCGTTTTGTATAATGTAGCTTTCGAAGAGGAAAATTACAAGACATCTCACCACGTCTGTGCACAATGACTACTGTAATTTCCTTGAGACCATTATGACTCCAAAGTACCCCACCCAACCAGTGGAATCGGTCCAAAAAAAGTTTCCAGAGGTAGTGTCTGGGTAAAATAAATTAAAATAGAAACAGATAGTTTTCTGAAGCCCTGTTATATGGACAGGTCAGATGTGGTAAAAAAAAAAGTCTCCAACTCCTTCCCAGGGAAGGCCATGAGCGAACTAATCGCAAGGTTGATATTCCGAAGGATACGAGATGGATCCAAATTTTTGGGTGATCTCTCCTCAATTGCTTATTACGTTTAAGGGGCTAGACGAGTATGTGCAGCTTATAGTCATAAAAAATACCAGAACAAATATTCTACATGTTGTAGTCGGCTGTATCTTAGATATACCCTCGTTACAGAAACGTTTTCTCCGACCTAACGCAAATTATCCGGGATTTTTCTACGACACTTCATGGCAGAGTCCCAATACCTACCGCACGGGTAGTAAACATCCCAAGGAAGTACCAAAATGCATTCCCTTTGTAATTTTGGAACATTTTTTTTTTGAAATTTTCCAAGAATTTAAAAAACACGGATTTTAGAAACATTTTTATTGAATAAGTAAAATGAAGTGACCCCTGCCACGTGTACTGAGGTTATGGAATTTTCCAAACGAATTGAGTAGACATTAAAATTAAGAATTTTTCTTAAATGTGTTAGAAAATAGTTTTGAAAAGTGTTTATAATGCTGACAGGACGTTGTTGTAAATGTTGATTTTATTATTACAGAAATAATAATTATATTTAAGGGTTCTTGTTTTTAAGTGTACCTCACCAAATCTAGAAATTTATGTACATTTTTATCATGATCTAACGGGGGAAGGTCATTCTATAGACGTCATGTACTGTGAGTATTAGCTACTTACAAGTAACCCTCGGCCCATGCCCACTCGGGATCGGAATGACATTTTGTGACCTTAGGTGCCTGGCCCATTCTCCCAGCGCGAATAAAGTTCAGACCATTTCGACCTGGTTTGTGCGGGAGAAATTGCAGCTACTATTGGTCACCACTGGTTTCTTACCCTCAGATTGGCCACACGTGATTCCTCACAGCTGGTTTTTTGGATCCCAAGTTTGCCCGTATTGGTCACTGCTGGTTTCTTGTCCTTGAGATAAATCAATATTGGGGATATGTGATTCCGTGGACACAGTTTGAATAATTTTTGGAGCAATTGATTCCTTAGCCTGGGATTAGCGTTATTTACGTTTCATGTAGGTTGTTGCAGACATAGCTTGGGGACATGCATCTGCCTTATTTGATGTGGAGTTTCAGTTGTAGAAGTTGTGGATGCTTTTATGTTTGATGGAAATTCCGGCGTCTGTTTCATCCGCACTGAGGTTTTGTCCTCTCTCAGTGTGTCATGCAGGGAACTTATTTCATACATTTAATTCTTTTCACTGACACAGCCGTTTTAATTTCAGTGATTTCCCATGCGGACAGAGGCTGGTGAGTAAGTTGACTTCGCAAGATTTTCTACTTCCCATTACCATCGAAACCATTCAGACTGCAATAATTTTAAGCAGAATTATCCCGGGATATGACGCTCAACTCCGTCTCACGTTGAAGTCCTTAGGGGATTGATACCTTAGTGTCCCCTAGTTCTGCAGAAATTGTTAACTAAAATAAAACTGTTTGATCCAGTCTCTACAAAATCGAACGTTTACACTCGAACATTTTGATAATCTTTGTGGACTAGCTTTTGAATCTAAATGATTGATTATGAAGCTGCATATAATTCATCGGAACTTCCCTCAATGTCCACATGGTGTGCATTTCCATTTTTGATTAAGTGACGGCAGCCCACAGATTTTTTGAGGGAGGCAAAACATCCGCTAGTACAAATTTTCCTGTGGTCCTGAGACAGTAATAATTGCACACTGTTGAGTCTAGTGTCTATGTCTGTACTGGATAATCCTTACTGGACCGGGATCTACAGTAAGGGATGAATTCAGGGTTGGGGACTGAACTGACAAAGTTTGTACAAGCTGCATCACAATTTTCATGGTTTTGTAGGTGTATATGCCTTGCTTGTGTACCGTTTGCGAGCGTGTGTCCGTTTATTTACGTAATTGCAAGGAGTCGGGCTAGATCAATAGAGCACGGGCTTGAACTCCTCCATGTGTCAACCCAAAACATATGGGAAGACCTTCGTCCCATCAAATACATAATTATTTCAATAATTGCATAACCAATAAGACTTCCCATGACCATTTCAAAACTCTTCACAAGTTCACAGTATCAGTTAGAATCAATTTTCAGTATTTAGTCTGTAATATTAACAATATTTTGTTCGTCAATCAGTCAGCCCAAGAAAAGGCATTGTTCTGAGCATGTCTTTGCCTAGTGACTATTTGTATAGTGCCTTGAAAAATATTATTTGCTCTCTTCGTGGACCTCTTACAAGCCTCTGATTTCATCAACTATAATAAATTATGGAAACGGCTTAAAAACAGACACGTCAATAAATATTGCTTGAAGAGAATTAAGGAGCTTTATGTATTGGCAAAAACAAATATCAGAGCGCAAGGTACATACATAGGTTCAGTGCCTGCACTCAAATTCTAACGAGAGTACTTTCGGGTGAAACTATCCCCAATGCTATTTGTCTACATCGACCATATATGTAGTGAGAATACTGAAAGGGAGCAACAGTACTGGAATCCAGCTTCTTACTACCTTCTAATCCTTGGCTACGCAAATAACATTATCATGATTGTCACAACAGTAAGGAAGCTTCAAAAACAAATTGACCTAAGAGGATGCTTTATAGCAAACCTCGTAAAGTCAGCCTCGAAAAACAAAGATTACTGACTTTAAAGCCTGGTTCACAGCAGTACGAACTTCTTCGTCCGACGAAAATTTCCTTCGTGCTCGATGGTACGAATGAAGTGTTCGTACGAACATGCAGCGGGGCATCGTTGTGAGCGGTTCTCACAAAGATGGTATTTTGACAGTACTGTACGAAGCTGTGTAACTGAATTAATTAATTAATTAAATTTAATATTAATTTAGTCTTTAATATTTAAACTATAAAAATAGAAGTAATTAAAAACAGCACTTGTAAAACTCAGAAAATACTGTTATTAATGACAGTATGTGCAACAGTAGTTTATTACTGGAGGAAACCAAAACGACAAATTAAAAGAACTCAATGGATTCGTCCATGTCTTCGTAAAAAACAACGAGGAGAATTTTATACTGCAGCAAGTAATATAGAATTTAAATACAATAAAAACAATCCTGGTAAGAAAAACATTAGTTTAGTATGAAAGTAGTTCTTAAAACTCAAATAGCTTTTTAATCCAAAGAAGAACAAAAAATAATGAGTAATGGCTCTTTCAATTTCGTACCATAAGTTAAAATAATTGAACTCCTGCGTTGACGCGAATTTCGGACAAAGGTCCTTCGCGCGCGAATTCGTACACGAAATCATCGCAATCTGATTCTCAGCATCGGACGATTTTCTGTACGAACGATTCGCATAAACGGACCTTTCGTACACGAATTCGTACTGCTGAGAACCTGGCTTAAGAAATGTAATAAAATCAAGGAAGCGAAAGATTCAACCGTGCCAACGAAACACTTGGCATGGTAAATAGTTATTTACATAAAAATCTCGGAGTTCCATATAACTGCAATGGAAAATGTGAGTAAGTAGAAAACTTTTTTTTTCGGGGAAAGCTAAAGCGGCGCATACAAAACTCTTTCAACTCATTTTTAAGAGCCGCATTCCCAACAACAAAGTCAATACTGTACTACTAAGCTCTTGAGCTCCTTCGTAAACTCACGACTCCTCTACTCCTCACCAATATGGGCTTCAAAATACTTGGATGAAATTGAGTTTTCAAACTAGATTCTTTTGCGGAAACATTGTGATGTGTGCAATCTCACCACTGGATTTTTACTTCAACTTGAAACGGATATTGTCTTGTCAATGTAAAAGTCTTCATCTTCAAAGCAACTCTGCGATTCTTTTGCAGCCAGACACAAGTTTGGGGCGAACAGCGTGCGTAGTAAGAAAGCAATAGAGATATGGACGTAATGAGTGATGGGACGGAAGAAGGGAAACATTTGAACACTGTCACAGCTTTCAATCCTGTCTAAGGAAAGCGAAAAAAGGTAGTCCTCCCAAGAACACATACATAAATAAATGCAGCTGAAAATGTAGCTAGGCGATTCCAAGGGCTATGACCTAAATAATAATAATATTCATTCATTTACAATTAATGTAATAATTATTTATGATTCAGTAAAATAAGAAGTCTCCCAACAGTAACGCTAATTGAAATGAAAAAAATCATAAGCTAGACAATTTTGGTACAGGTATCAAAATACTGGTGAGGCTACAGAATGATACAGGATTGCATCATATTCTTTGACGAGTAGCTCCTGGAATATTTACTTGAGCTTGTCATGATAATTAGTCTCGTAAATATAAGTCAATTTCTCGAATAATTATATAGAGTAGGATCTGTTGATGAGGTCACCATTGACTCAGAGCTCCAACAATGTTCTTCGTCCCGGGTTTGTTTCTTCACTTTTTAAAAAAATACAAAAGAACGAGTGACTAGCATTTGACTCCAGAAAAAAGAAAGTACCTTCGTAAGATCCTAAGATTAGACAGCTGCTTTTAGCTGCGGGAATTCAAATTGTGCGTGTATTAGGGAATCAAATTTATAATAAATCTAAAAAGTTGGAGATTATTTCAAATAAAATTTGGTAATTATTGTCATTAATTATTGGAGAAAACAAATTAATAAATTCTTTGAAAATGTCAGAAAAAAATTACTGCCACCGCACCCATTACATTTAGAGGTTCGTAAAATTCGAAAAATTCCCTGGAAGTTCCAATTTTTTGAGGTATTATAGCCGTCTACGGTAGAAAATTTTAGTAAACTATTTTCGCATTGACTGTATACAAATATTTTGCAACATTTCTTACTATTTAGTATTTCTGGTAGGTAGAGGGGAGAGGATTTGGATTTGTCAATGTTAAAACCCCTGAAAATGTTGGAAGTATTGACCAAATTGAACTGATTGCCATCAGTTGCAGCCTTTCTAGCTCACTGTAAGAGTAAGGAGTGACCAGCACACTATTTACGTCGGCATTCTTGTAAGATTTCCTTCAGATATTTTGATATTAATTTCAGTCGGGTTTAAAAAACCGTGCCTGTCAGAGGGACATATTTGGAACAAAATATCGTTAGATTAGGCAACTTATTGTGATTTCTCTGTAGATTACTGAAATGTTGGTTGGGGTCATTTTAGTGCCTCTTTGTAGTAACCACCGTCGCATGTCGGAATTAGGCGTTGCTAATTTTTGTCACACGTGGGTACATTTTTTTGGGGCTTTGAAATTCCTGGATAATCTCGTGAGAAAACCCAAATTTTGTGATTTCAGTTAGAAATTTTTAAGGGTGACGTGACGCGGTCGTATTTATATTCATTATTTGAAATTTAATCAAGGGCCGAAGGGAATAGTATGTGGTAATTTTTTGAATGTGACATATAAAAAACTTATAATCCGGTAAACTTCCTGAATTTTTTTCTGTGCTGGCGCAGGCTATTTCTACCATCGTTACCAATGATTTTTAAAGCTATTACATAGAATATTTAAATTGCGAAAAGAAACGCATGGAAATAGCCTGCGCCGGCCCCGAAAAATAATTAAACCGAATCCGGATTTGAGTATGTACATGCAATGGTAACAAAAGTTTACTGAAGCGTGCAGAGTACTCGTGCTTTATGCAGGAGTGGGAGGAAGTAACGTTGAGAGAGGACGGCAGGTAAGCCGGGACCGTAGCACGCAAAGTACTAACGCCACCCCAAATAGTTCCTTTTGTTTACATCCACTGTATCCAAATTCTAGAATTCTGGAAGTTTTTTCCAAGATCATGTAATGAACGTTCGTAATAAACTTTATCAAAAAACCGCGGGGCAAAATTCAAAAAAAACCATTTCTTCAACTCATGTCTAACTTTCAGGCGTTATGAAGTGGGTAAAAACTTTTGGAAGTAATTTCGAAGCTTATCGGTATTTGATGAGGATACATGGTGTTAAGTAAAATGCTTTTATTTGCTAAAACAATTTCGTCCCGATACTTGCTAACGTAGGTATAACAATCAATGTTGGTTTATTCAAGTAAAATGTATCTACTTATACTTATGTATGTATGTATCTGTAGTAAAGGAATCCATGTTCTTATAGCATTGTTGCAGTAATACTTACGCTCATAATAGAGCTCTTGGACTTTGGGGTTAAATGGCTCGTTCATAAAGGCCTATAAAAGCTTGTTTGACAAATACCAATGTTGTTGCAGGAGTTTCTTACTTTAGCCTATATGTACAGTGTGTTGTGTGCTGGGAACAGGAAGAGTTCCAGCTTATTATGGATTTTTCTCCATCTTCATTTCAGGACTACGTTTCTCAATACTGTAAACATGACAGATATTTTTACAAAGTTCATTACATGGAATTACATTTCCTGTACTCATTCCTTAATTACAATATTTTTTGCATGTAACAACAATTTGTGTATTCATAATTATATTTTATATATAGTAGAAACAAAACTAAGACAACTGTATTATAATTATATGACTGACTGTGAATAACTAAATTAAGTAGGTTAAGTATTATTACAAAACTATTTTAAGAAATAATGTACACGCATCTAAAGGTTGTAAGGGCTTACGCCAAAAAATCGACCTGAATAAAGATTATATATATATATAGTAGAAACAGAACCTGGGATTAGTGGGAGTGGGAAATTCCATATTGGGCTCAACCATGGTATTTTCACTCCTTTGCTGGATGTTGCTTGGATTATTTATTCGTTTTAATTTTATCACATCATTATGACGTATGTATATATTCTAGAGTGAGGCATCAGTGAGCATAAGTAATTCCCTACAAGTACAATTGGTCTCCTGTGCCACGTCCTGATTTTCTAATTGAATATCTAAATACAATAACAGCATCTGGAATGCGAGATGACGGTCTGAAACTCGAAGCAGACTTTGTAGCAATGCTTTTGCGAAATTTGAATACAAATCGGGGTCTGCGTAATGGAACCGAAATAATTATTATTACCCAACCACAAGAAAATATAATATACAAAATAGTTCTAAAGAAGGTGGATTTGGATTATAGGCACGCTTTATTTTCCTACGTCCTAATGCTGGTTTCCTTTTGCATAATGAAACTTCTGAAGAGTCGTTATATATAATGCACACTGGCTAATTTATTTGACACCTTTATGACTACAAGATACTCCAGCTGGTTAAATTTGTAAAAAAGGAGGTATATTGGAGGGGTGCAGTGGTGGAAAAATTAAAACTAGAAACAGGTGGGTTTTAGAAGACCCTGTAGGTTAATCGTTTGTTTTGAAATAAGTGGATCAGCTCCTTCAGGCCTTGATTTGCTCACAAGTTTGAGAATCCAAACCCGGGCAGGCATAAAAGATTGGAACGAATTCTTCCCAACCTCGCCCCACCCTATTATATAAACATTCAGAAAACTCCCAATAAAGTATCTATTTACCAAACCTCTTTTGAAGAGTTGTTTTTGATATTTGTTAGCAGCTGGAACTACGCTGTAAAAGAAGTAATTCTATGTTTTCGCTCGTATGCATATAAAATATTGTAATGATCCAACATCTGATCCCAACTGCTCCCACTCATTCTCAGGTTAGACGTCACGCAATTAAAGACCTACTTTTGTTAAAGCATATGCTTTTCCCAATTGAAACTAAACGAGTTCATCAATTTTAATGCTCAACGGCTTGTAATTTTACTACTCATCTCCTTGAATTTTCATCCGATGGAATACCTTGAGATTCCTGAAATGCTTGTAATTATAAACATCATTTTAGGTTGTTGCTGGGTAAAGAGGTTGTCTAACTACCGTTTAGAAAGCCTTGCAATTTTTTTTCGAGGTGATCATGAGGATTAAATGACTTGAAATTTGATACACATAGTCCAAAGGTAAATACAACCTAAGGGGTCGATGCCTCTCTAAGCTTTCCGTATAGTATGTATGTAGTACGTAAATATTTTTAAAACGAAATTGTACTAATGTCGAATACAGTTACAAATAATTATTTTTGAGGGTTATTGATGATCTCCCAATGTGCTATGTATGGATGAGATACAAATAGACTCAGCCCGGAAAGATTCCTGAATAAAGAACTTAATTTAATAAATAGTAGTCGTCTTTGCAATATATTGAGAACATTCATGTGTAAATCAGCATATCGCTCCTCGCTGACCCATACCAGTTTATTTTTGCCGAACGATACAGATTTATTTAATTTTAAAATCCACTTGTACTGACATCCCTGCATAAGCCTTTTAGCGCTCTGGATTGCAGGGTTTCGTAATTGTGTGCACTGATGCTCTAGGAAAAATAAGAGTATAAGATATATAATTAATTACTTGTATGTAGGTATGTATATTGCATCCTGTGAGTCTGACTTCCTATTTTCTATTTCAAGTGAAATTAATTGTATTGATTTAATTTCCAGCAACATCGCTCAAGAGGTGGTCCTTCCCAAGTCTCTGGATTTAAATCAAATAAATTTGATAAAACCAAACCGGAAAAGCCGAGTACCCCCTTTGATTCGAAGTCGCACTGTTCCAGCCATCATAGTCCCTTTTTCCATACTTCAAGCTCAACTTGTCAAAACAGCCCCGTCCACATCAAACACTCCAGGCTCTGCCCCTGTTTCACATCCGGCTGTGCATAAAGAACTTTATGGAAAGAGTAAGTTCTTTTAATTTAAAAAAAAAAACTCCTGCAAAAAGAAAATTGCTTCACATACTTTACTTACAAGTGGGTGTTTTTCAAGCGACTGATTACACCATCTTTGATCACTAGGCATTTCAAATAGGATACATTTTTTTAAAACGAGTAACTTTGAAGTTACTACTACATAGTTTGCCGGTCAGAATGGTTATAAATGGAAAATATTTCCCTCTGGTATGTTATTAAAAAAATGCTTTTGGCTACTTGCATTTTTACTAAACTTGCTGACAGTTCTATTAAAAAAGTAGTATGATATTTGAACCTCGCTGATAATAGGATTATTCTCATTTTTTCTCCAATCTGATTGAAAGGCACACGCGGACTTGGTTCCCCCGGATTGCTACATGTACATTATTTTAACTTTGAAAAACAGCAGAAGCAAAAAAAAACTGTGATACGAAGCCACAACCCATAACTCGCATGCATGCCGATTCAAATTAAATTGCATGACCACCCTAAACACTCTCATGTTGCTAATTAGATACATCTTTCACGTAGTTTCTATTGGAAAATCTATACTCGTAGCATTTGTGCAATGATTAATTATTGTAGTAAAATGCAAATCTAAGGCTTTTAAGGTATTTTCATAATGACAGGTCATGTGACTGTTTTTTAGGGGTGAAGTGAAATCAAGTTGTCTATTATGATCGGCGCGATTTCTAATCGGGTGTAGTCGCTGTTCCTCAACACGATAAATGAGGAAACAATGTCATTGGACAATTCAAACTTTTATAGTGACATTATGCGTAGTCAATCGAAAACCATATTGATTTTTGACAACATTATTGAGTGATCCATTTGACCTCTACAAATTAATAGGGATCCCATACATACACGCATTTGTTCCCGACAGGTGACGCAGACACCGGACTACCCAGTCACTAATGGCCCTACTTTAGAAACCTTGTATGAACTGTTATACTATCAACCGATAGGACAAACTTTTAGAGAATATTGTACGATTACCGTCCTCGGTTTTTTGAAACTCCTTACACTATATTCGCCCCCAACAATGAAGGACAAATCTAATAGCCGTGGGAAAGGATGACAATTCGGGGAGGGTATGTAAGGGGTCAGGAGGCAAAACTCATTATACAATATCCGTCCCCGATTCAAAAGCTCAATGTACGATAACCGTCCACTATTGCATAATTAAAACCAGAGGTATGCTATTCCTTTCTCACGTTTTATTACTTCCCGATACCACTGCTATTAGCCACAATAATCTTCAATCATGTCCGAATAAGTTGGGCTGTATATACAGGGTGACCATAATTATTGTCGCTAGCCCACATAAAGGAGTGGGTCATAAAATATTTGATATTCGTTTGTGTTGATTCTCGTAGCTTTTTTTCAGAAAATGTTTCGACGTTTATTTGTAGGACGTATTTATGTGCTGTCCAGACAGCTAAAACACAGGTCTCTATTTTGAGAATGTGGAAATGTCAGGAAAAGACATAATTTCTGATTTTGTTATTTTTGCATGGTGTTCATAAAAATTTCCAGAAAGACAACATGTTCGTAGTTAATTTCCTCGGGGTTCATTTCACTCTAATATCATTTTCCTAAGTAAACAATTACGGCCTCAGAACGAAAAAAGTAAAGAACCAATTGAAGTAAAGAAACAATAGATTTGTTTTTATGACAACTCTTTAATGGAATTCACATACTTTGTATTCCTTCTTTTCCTTATCTTTCTCACTTTTTCTCTGGAATCCGAAATTCTTCAACCCCAATTTCTCAACACATAAACCTGTGTATAGCGGCATGAATAGCAAGTATGCCCTACAAATTAGCGTCGAAACATTTTCTGAAACAAAATACCCACGAGAATCAAAAAATTAAGAAATAGACATTGTGGAAAAAAAACGACTTTGCTTTACGTTTCTTGAACCTGTGATCTGAAATATTGAAGTAATTTTCAAAAGTCAATGAAGTAAATTTATAATATCCAGAACTAAATCTACTACACACAGGGGGAATCAAATATTTGATGAATCATTCCCTTATGGCTAGAGGGGGGGGGGGATACATGATTGTGGTCATCCTGTGTATAACTTGCAGCTTCAAGAAACGCTGTAAAGGGATCTTCTGTAGGTAAACTTTCATTGATAAAATGTCTTCCACCTGCCATATCGACTATCCCTTTTTCCTCTTATGTGGATTCCACATGGATTAATCCTTGTGTGATTTGTTGTGTTGGTCGTTTCGGACAGTGAGGGTGATGTTAGCTCGGCTTAAAAGGAGAATGGAGAATCCCAGTCAGATTGGTACTGCTTTTCACTCTGAACTAAACTAACGTGAAAGCCCGAAACGACCGGTTAGGTTTTATACTTGGCATGACGTGCCGACTTAAATCCGGACAATTGAATGCCTTCAAAACATGAGAACGAATGTCATATTTTGAGTTTTGAAGTGGGGACGGATATCATATAATGAGTTTTGCATTCCTTCCCCTGATCGGTTAATCACTCCCCAAAATCCCATCGTTTCCCTGTCCTTTGTAGTTGAGGACGGCTGTGGAACAGTGAGCTTCAAAAAATGGGGACGGACGATGCACTTGAGCATTGATGATTTTTAAGAACTGGAAATTGAACATAAGACAGTTTTGCAGTATTTAAAGAATCCATCATTCGGTAATTATTCGGGCGTTCAATACTTTTTTACAGAGTGGATTTCATAGTAAAATTCTTTTGCAGTAATTGGTTCCACGTATCCCTGCTAAATTTAAACTTTTGTGATCCCTTGTGATTTATTATTTGTTAACTGAATTGAGAGCCGTACCTCAATTAATTACTGAAAAAATTTTAATAAGAAATAAAATAAAAGTTCTCTTCATTCTATCGAAATCCCTGAAAATCAAGCTCAAAATTATTTTAGCCTACTGTTACGTCCGCTCGTAGAGCGGAAGGGCTCCACTGGTGTTTATAAAGACCCTAAATGGAATATAATACATTAAATAGAGCAGCGGAAAAAAGCTCCCCCATATGCACTGAATGAAGAGACCCGGTATCCTTAAATCACCCACTTTCCCTATTCCCAGCCTAAAAACCCTATCCGCAAAGAAAGGATCTGCTTCCGTAAAGCAAAACGTTTCCCCTATCATGAGGCCATAAAGCTCCTTTATCCGCGGTCCCTATTTCTAACGTATGAATCTTCCTCGCCCTTTACTGTATCCCCTCACATTAAAAAGTTCCATCAATTCGTTAACTGTGAAGCTCACATTTAAAACCGTATAAATTTATACCTTCAACCTATAAAGCTATGCGTAGCCTATAAAGTTCCTTCTGTCAGTTACCTCAAAAGCTACCTTCATCTGTAACTCAAAACTTTTCCACTTTCCACATGAAGTTTCCACTGGCAATTATATATTTGAGTATTATTATTTGGAGAATTTTTCCGGTTCGGTAATTTTTTATTACACAAACTAAATAAATATTATTATAAATTTATATAATCGTTAACAACAACGAAGTTATTCAATTTTGATAACAATTTAGTCCGTCAGCAGCTTACCATTAAAAAAATTGTAATGGTAAACAACTCAAGTAAGTAATCACTGCAATGTGCAGATCTCTACCTACAGTATATTAAAACGTGGGTGACGTCCGTATATCCTTCTGTGCGGGCACATAATGTGCGCACGATTTTTCCGGCCTCATTTGTAGACATCGGGTAGGGTTTTTTAGGAAACATTTTTGATTCACCGATGATCATGGATGGTGTGGTTTTTTCAGGATGTAGATATTATCTGTTTGGTTACAGATACGAGAGTTTCATAAGTTAAGGATAGGGGGAGTATTTTAGGTAACGGACTGGAACGGTTTTAAAGTTATCGGGTTAGGGATTATTGAATGCTATTGATAAAGGATGGTTATTTAGGTTAGTGGTACATTATTTATTTCGGTTAGAGAAGAGAGTCTATTTTAGGTTACCAATAGTGGGGCAATAATGTGAGGGGAATCTTTTTAGGTTCAGAATAATGGGAACTTTATGCTTAAGGTATAGTACGTATTTTACTTACGGTTTTACATAAAATAAATGGGCAGTTTGACCTCTGATGTCTTTATTTTGTATTATATACCAGCTACACTAATCATAAGTATGATTTTAATTAATCTCGCTGCAATGGAAAGAATTAACTACCTATATGAGATGAACTTGTAAAGTCTGATTGAATTGACATTTAACTAACTCATTTAAACATTGAAAGGTTACCGCAAAAGCGAATTCTCTTATCATTGTAGCGAGATAATTAAGCATCAAGTTATGGTTAGTTTGTCCTACTGTTACGGTCGTTCGTAGAACGGGTTGGCTCCACTATTATAAAATGCGTGTACGTGTGCCCATGCGTCTGTCACACCAATTCTGCCGTCTCAATCGGCCAATCGGGTGCGTTTTTATGAGCGAAGCGGAGTTACAGCTGTTAATGGGCCAGACGTAAAATTTGACCAGCCAATAACTTTTGAACTGTTGAACCTAGGCTCATGACATTTACATAAATATTAATAATGGTTTTTTCGTAATACTCACTATTTTGGTTCCCATGAGTTGACCCCGTTGAATTATATAAATTGTTATTCATCCAGTTCGGTGTATTAAACATTTTTATATTTACTCAATGGCACATATACCACAGTTAGCGGTTAGCGGGTATCGTACAGTACGTTTATAATGACCACATACATGCGCAGTGCCATTTTAGTAATCCAACACATGCGCAGGACCATTCTATAAACCCTACACATGGCCAGGACCATTCCACTCTTCCCCACACATGCGCAGTATTATTTCAGCAATTAGACCTGCCTTGTACAATTCTACAATAATTACAAATTACAAGCGATTTTACAAAGTATACATTTACAACCCTGGTGAACAAAATTATGAGTTTGATGTTGGTTCCATTCCCGTTGAGAGTGTCGACTAATCTTAATATCGACCAAGTCATCGATTTATCGATAGCAGCAGTGATTATGGATAAGTAGTGGCTGAGGCCGAGGAGCATTCAACATCTTAGTATGTCGTCGTCAGGCTTTAAACTCCATTTTAAGTGTATTTCTAATGATTCCTTGAGATTTGTTAATAATATAAACATATTTTTGTACTTACAATTAGCCATAGCTCATAAATTTTTATCGAAGTACAGCAATTTCAGGTTGAACAATAAACTTCTTTCCAAATTACAAACATCGCTATTTCTGATCACACAAAAAGATGTCAATACACATTCAATGTATTACTAGTACAATTGACAGATTCTTACAAAAACCCTAGAAAGCTCTCTAAACCGATATCTTTTTAATTCAATGGTGTTACCTGAGCGATGCAACATTTTAAAATACGTATTTTGAGACTACAAAGTATTTTGTATCTTGAAGTCGGCAATCAATGGACGAGGATTTTGTACTTAGTATTTTAACGGCCTGTAAATACAAAAGTATTTAGTATTTACACACTTACTTTCAACGACATGTCAAATGTATTTCATCTAAAGTATTCCGCTCAAAATACTTTTCACCAGCATCATTATGACTTTGACACTCCATGTAGTGTGTATGATGTCCAATACTTGTGGGGAATGTGGTTCCACTTTAGCAATGGAAAAATATACGTTGAAATGAAACCTTTTTATTACATCAAAATAGGTTGTCATAAAGGTTGTCACCAGGTTGTCGATATTTCATATTGAAGGTACACTGAAGACCGACTTAATTTAATTTTCAGATACTAACTCCTTTCTACAATAATTATTCCGAAAATACATTTAATAATAAATGAAGAAAAATATTTTATTAAGCTACTTTAAAAAGTCCAAATAAGTTGATGTCATTACAATGGACTGGCATAATCGGCAACAACTGACCAGTTCATTGCTACACAGGTCGTCTTGAAGTGCTTACAATTAGCTATCTAATATTTCTAAAAGGGTTTATGTTCATAGGAGTATTGGGTGCGTATTTTAAGAAAAGTCTTTCGTATTTGAGTTTTTTAAACACCAATATGATACATACCATGTACATATTGTATTTATATTTGTATTTTAGTAATGTAACCTGAGGTAATTACTTCGTATTTTGTATTTTCAACATTTTATTTTGTGTGTGGTCACCGAAGTTTTTCGCATAGCTCTGGGTGTTTCAAAGTTTGTTTCATTGACATGGTTCAAGAATAATTGCGGTCACAACTTCTTTCCCCCACATATCTTGACGCTGGTTTGTAGGAAATTTTATGGCTTTATCTAACAGGTTTTGACAACAAGAATTGCAGGAAAAACCATGCAGAGATGTTGTATAGTGAAGCATGATGAGATTAATTGTTTAGGCTTCTAACGCTCATAGTTGCAATTGAGTTGCCATTTAATGTAATCATTGAATTATCCAATATTTTAATATTATCATTAATTTCATAAACCTTGATTTTCAATGCAACCATGCTGTGTTATGCAAGAAAAGGGAGGTCGTCATCAATGACAGAACGATAAGTGTACTATCGGATAATCTCTTGTTAATTCTTTTGGAATAAATAGTAATAATTCTTGTTACACTCTAAAACAAGTCAATTACTCATTACAATTGCCACATTCATATCCACACACACAATACAGCCAAACAGTAACGCCATTTAAAATCTATCACCTCAGTACCTATAGAACGTTACAAGGGAAAATAGGAGCCATTTGACGTTAAAAAAACCCTCTAGAGCGCCGTCACTGTAGCAAAAACTGGCCCCTCATTTGTCATATTTCTCATCTTTCCAAGTTAAACATTGCAGTCACGGAAACCAAAAATGTGAAGCAAGATTAAAAAAGCAAAGTAATTATATTTGTGGTATTTTTTCTTACCTCAACTCCGTGTGCAAATTAACGTTGCCATGAATCACTCTTCCTCACTGTCCATTTGTTAGAGAAAAAGGACATGAATCATCCTTTACAACGAACTGGAAAAACTATGGCGATTTTGAAGTTTAATAAAAATGCGTTTTTATGCTCCTAAAAATTAGCCAGTTTTGAAAAATTTTTGGCAACTTCTTGACCCTACTAAATGTTGTGTAGTTACAAAGGGTAAGACGATGATTTGATTTTGATACAAACGATTTGAATTATCTAATTAAAAGTGACATAAAAAGTGTAGCAATTATATTAAAACTGCTAGTAATTGTAACATGTTGAGAAATTCTCTGGGAGGAATGATAGACCATTAAATTTACTATGTGTTCTTATTTTTGGGAAACGTATTTCAGAGATGCTTTGTATTCCAACCCATGTATTTTGTAGTCGAAAAATTTAATAGCAATTAACATATGGGGTTTTAAAGCTTGAAATACAGATATAAGCTTTCAGTCTAAAAATACGACAAAGATAATATTTGTCTTCACGTACACAAACACTGGTGGTTTTACGTGACCCACAAAAACTGAACCGCCTTATGTATTAGTATTAGTTAACTTAGCCTCCTGGAAAAACGAATATAAAGATACATTGTAATTGTGAACGATGCTAAGTGTTATTAAAATTTGTGGAATACTAACCAATGTAAGTTTAAATACCTTTTGGTTTTCACAGGTGATTATTCCACCCCCGGTGTAGATTTTGTTCAGTTCCTTACAGGGCAAACAGAATCGGCGACAGCATCTCATTGTGAAAGTGTTCCGCCACTTTCGCATCATCATCGAAATACTGTTAAAGGTAATTGGCTTAATCTGTACATAAGAAACTCTTTACAATTTAA
Source organism: Allacma fusca (assembly GCA_947179485.1). NCBI lineage: Eukaryota > Metazoa > Arthropoda > Collembola > Symphypleona > Sminthuridae > Allacma > Allacma fusca. The sequence goes on along the minus strand of OX359249.1, from coordinate 51,906,888 downwards.
AGAAGTAACCCGCAATTTACGAAAGAATTTAATGCCTAACTGTAGCAGCTGCTCTTTCCTAACCATTAGCAAATCTTACATCCTGTAAATAACTGATATAATATCAAAAACAAGTTAATAGCTTTCAAATGAGCTACTAACAATTCAGGTACGAAATCGCAGTCAAAAGTTATTGTAGGTTTTCGAAATTCACCATCGCTTCCGAAATCGTCGTTTTCAAAATTTTCAACCCTATTCAATGTGAATTAGAAAATGTTAAATGAGTATTAAAACTTCCCCAAAGAACAAAATATTATTATTACAGAAAGTCCTAGGCGGGAGCTGAGTCTCAGATGGTAATTAAACGAGAAAAGACTTAGCGATGGGATAAAGGGCTAAAGACATAATAGCAAAAGACAGAGTTATGGGCATAATTAGCCAAAGCCTATAGTAGAAGGCATAAGGTACGAGAAGGCACACGCAGTCAAATACATAAGGCAGCAGAAGACATTCGTAATCAGTGGCATTAAGGAAGCAGAAGGCATAATGAACATATACAGGTTTTAGTTCCAATAGCCTTACCGTTCTTAAAATCATAATTTACGGAGCGGTGGATCATCAGAGCACGTTGTACCTGTACATGTGTACACAGTACTGAGATTACATTCATTTATTTATAAGATATGGAGCGAGAGAAACTGGAAAATTAATGAGCGTTGATAAAAAACAAAACCATCTGTGATAGGCCTTACGTGCTAAGTCACTAAGTGGCGAAACACCGCATTGGAACGTAGCTGCAAGAGCCAGTAACAATAATATCCCAAAATGTTTATATACATACATTAAAACATATAGCTGCACAAACTGGTGCGCATTAAAACGCTTGTACGTAAAGTCGTCCACGGACGTATGTATGTATGTATGTACATGTGAGGAGGTGAGATGCAAACTGGCGTAAGCCTATTTTGAAAAATTTTACAGGAGAAACGAATTTTTTTTCAATTCCAAACGATTGAGAATTACAAGCTCGTAATATTTTTATATTGAAGAGTAGTGACATGTTATATTGTCACACAATTTCTAAAAATCCAGGTTCAATACTTCGGCGGTAATAAAATTTCGAAAAAAGGGATGTATACCGGTTTGAACCAAACTTAATCAATCTTCCTATTAGCGTAATGCTTTCGCGAGCAATTAAAGACAAATAACGAAAATATTAATATCCTGTACCTATAGTAAAATGAAAAAACTATATTAAAGAATACTTAGTTGCTTAATCTGTAGACTTATACCGAATTAAACTAAAGAAGAATTTGGACTCACGCCGTTTTACACCAAACTTTGTTTTCATTCACTTAATGTACCCACTTCCTGTGACGAGTAGCGATCCTTACTGTGCACATTGCACTGTCTCAGTGAAATGGAGTGGTTACTTTAAATATTTAAATGTGAGACACTCTCCTGTCCTCTTGTATGTATTCGTGTATTGTAAAAAAATGGGATACCGGTTTGCATCTCACCTCTGTGTATATTTGTCTTTGCACTATTGGTATGGTTTTAAATAACAATTTTGTAGTTTTAATGCTTACGCCTTTCATTACTTATAATATCTTCTACCTAGGAATGTTTTCAAATTGTATCTAGTCGACTCTCCCTATAGCGTCGTCGATATATGTATATATACGCTACCAAATAACTTCTACGCCAATTTCTCTTTTACCCCCAAATTTCTACCACCTACGTATGTAAGTATCCACCAACCAAATATCTACCAAACAAATTTCTACCAACAAAAAATCTGAAACCGAAATACCTACCACCCAAATATCTAATGCCCATGTATCCAGCACCAATATCTTTATCGTGTAAATGTCAGCCTACTAAATATCTCTACACAGTTCCCGGTGTAGCTTTTGTGTGGTAGATACATGTAGATACTCACGGTAAGTATAATGGCTGTAAATATTTGGGCGGTTGATAAGTACATATTTTGTTGTTAGATTTTTTTCTGGTAGATATGTGTTTAGTACATATGTATGTATATGGGTGGTGGATAATTAAGTGGTAGATACTTGGACGGTGAATATTGGATGGTACATACTTGGGTGGTGAACACGTGACAGGTCCTTATCTGATAGAAAATGGGTAGTTTTTAATAAAATCCAGCACAAATGTTAAACTCACAGTTATCCCTATTTAAAAATTCATTCCTGGAATAAAAGTTGCATTTGTTCTTGTACCGGAACAAGAACAATAAAAAGCAGAATTATTGTTCTGTTCTAAAATAAGAACAGGAAGAACGGAACGACGATAAGCATTAATACCTACTGCCTTCTACTACCTTATGTTTTTGTGTATGTTTTTTACCCATGACTTCTGCAACCTTATGTTTTTGGCTCTTACACCCCTTACCTAGGATATGAAATCTTATAACTTTTACCATTATATCCAGCTGATGCACCTTTAGAGGTGTAATCTTTGAAATGTTAATTCTCTTAATGTAGATTTAAACTGTGCCAGGATCACCAGAAGAACTCGAATTTAGTCCTGATTTCAAAGTAGCGAGCACGAATAACTCTACTATTTACTGGAATTTGGAGTAAGACGTGTTAAAGCATTACTATTACTCGTGAAGTTATTTTATTCCAGTAGTTCTGACAGAAACCATGCACATGAAGCTTAATGCTGGTCTCCATATGAAATCCAGTTTTTGAACATAGTGTGATTAGGGCTCCCAGGTGCCCTGATTTCATCAGGAATAGATCTATCCAGTGAACTCACACGAATTTAGAGTTTAAGAATCTGATGCTATATTTAATATTGATGGAACGTCAAGAGTGAGAAATGACACGTACTTGAGACAGGATACACTTTTCTCACTTCTGACAAGCTCCGGTGATGAGATCATAGAATAATAGGGAGGAGATGAAAAGCCCGGGGTAATGAAGAATTGGACAAGCCAAGCACAGACTATTCCAGAACAGTATGATAATGTGAAAGTAATGGGCATGAACTGAGCAGATTACAACAATTGTGTAAAACTACTGAAACAAAATGAGCTCCCGATCTAATAATTCCACTAACAGTAATAATTATCCTGACGCTGACCTATTTTTAAAGCTCGAATCCTTCCAAAAGGCAAAGCGAAGTCCTACACTCTCCTCCCACTAAAGATAAGAATCCCGACACCTCTTTTCTCCTTTCAATCATTAATGAGTTATTAAACTCCTCAAGCTAATTCTCTAAAAATTTGTAGTATTAAAATTATAATCGTCAAGTAACTCAGTAATAATAAAGTAGAGACACGTTGTCGGGAAATGAAACAGTAGCTCTCATTGAAACCATTTGTACAGTCAAGTATTGAGCCCTCTCACCTTTAGTGAGTCCGATATGGTATGGTTAAAGATACTACATTGATTATGGGCAGATACATACTACGTTTCCCTCAAGGAGTATCTATACAAATCAAATAGTGCTATAAAAGGATGTAAAGATGATTAAGTTGTCAGCTTCTGTCTACTCTAGAGTAATTTATTGGAAGATGGTCGAGACTAAAGAAGCATAGGATGTTACTGTAGAGTATTATGTTTTGAAGAACTCCTGGCAGGATTAGAACTCGCCATGTATCTAATAATAAGTGACATTAAATAATTAGTCAAAGGACTCAAGGAATGACTATCAGGTGGGAGATAGTTGATAAAGGAAAGTGTCGGAATGCGTATACAGTATAAAGTAGTTGGGCGGCACACTATTCCAAACCATTGGAAACTATTGGAAAGTTGGTTTATTTATGGAAGTCAGTCCTATTAGATTACACTTGACTTTGATAAAGACGGAGTCTTGAAAATCTTGTAATATTTGAGAGGAATTGGGGGAAATGACCAGATCGAGCCTATAAAAGTTGCCATAGGTGTTCCGAGTGAGGGTCTATTGTCTATAGGTGAAAGGAGTGGTGATAGTCTTTGTGGGGTTAAAGAGAGTTGGTTGGAAAATGAATGGGAGGAAAAAGACTGGTTGGATTCTTGTTGAATGGTTGTAAGAAAAAGATATGAATTTGTTTTTAGGACACCCATTCCATGCCAGTCGCGACAGCATTAGTGGAAGCTCAGTTGGCTCTCAATCAGATTCATTGTCATGGAATGCTGTCCTACCCCCGTCATCTAAGCTTCTGTCATGTTCGGACCGTTCTCTATCTGTAAGTTCAGCTGACGGACATAGCCTGCCGACAAACTTACGAGGGAACGCAACGTCTTCTAGTATATCAGGCCAAAGTAAAACATTCGGACGATTCGCACGGCTTCTAAATACACCTGCAGAGGAGCGGAGGAAATCCTCGACTATATCCCTACAGCATTATCACCTCTCCCAATCCAGTCAGTGTCATCACCAGCAACAGCAGCAGCAGCAGCAGCAGCTGCAACAAAAACAAGACAGCCAATGGACCCAAGGAGGTGAGTCTGGCCGATGGTCTTCATTAGCAACCCCAAGACCAATTCGCCGCAGAAGGAGCTTAGAAGCTGAAGACTTGGGCCGCCCTCGTGCAGTGTCAATCGATAGTCTGCTCAAAAGTAATTTCCTTCAGCCAGATCCAGCTTCCAAACACTACTCATTTGTAAAACGCTTGAGTGCAGGGAGCGCAAGCCTTGCGAAGATTGACTATAAAAGATGTAATCAAGGTTCGTGTACAATTCAATATCCTTTTCAATTCATATGCACCCCATTTATTTACCTCCATTCCTCTCCTATTTAGTTTTCGCTCATTTATTTTATTATGCTACAGCTACAAAGCCTCAGCTCCCTCCTTCCCCTAGTTCTTTTTTTTTTTTTTTGCATATCCCAGAATTTAATTCAACATCACTGTGGTTATCCACCTAGTTCAACTTTCCTTAAGTTTATGTACTCAATGTTATAACCAAATAAGGTGGAAGTCTAATAATTATTCCACTCACTCTTCAAAATCTCCTAGCTTAATAATAATTTATTACTTTGTCTTTAAAAAGAGAGAAACATTTAATTGTGGAGCCTCCTTAGTTTCATCCTCTCATTCACTCTTCTATTGGACTGTAAAATAAATATTTACATCCGTGCAGTGCTGCCAGGTCTCTAAGGCCTCATTGCGGCACAACTTATTTGTGGGTTACAAATGATTTTGTTTATTTAATTCTGTACTCTACGGAAGGCGTTTTGGAAAATCCAAACCCCCTAGAATTTGTTCCATTCCAGAGATAAAATAATTATTTTTTTAATTTTGATTTTTCCAATAAAAAAATCTAATTTTACCCCACTTACATATTCCCACGACCGCTGTATCGAGAGACAGTTGTTTTATGGATTGTTTAGATGATTGTAGAAATGTGGAAGCGATTTGACTTGAATTGAATCGATCCTATAGTCCAGCAATTTGAATCCGTTATAATGGCCAGATGTTCCATATTGGAATGATAATACTACTCCATGCGTTCTCCAAACTTTGCCTAGACTTTTTTAAAGTTATAACTTTTATAACCACAGTTCTCAACTTAGGACAGTCAGGAAGATTTATGAAAAGTACGATGATGAACCTTCGAACAAGCGTCAAACTCTGTATTGACATTACCATTTTTTTTTACGAATTTAAATTTTTTTACGGACGATAATTATTCTAACGAATATTACTTGATTACAAAATTAATTAATAGGATGTTGACTGACAAGAATAAAATGATAGAATATTAAACTTATAATCATCGGCGTCATATAGTGTAATTACATGAAGTAGTTGTAAGAAGACAGGGGTGAAAAGAATAAAAAGTGCTGACTGGACACGGGCCATAACAAACACCAGATACTTCCAGTGAAAAGGAACTAACAATAAGCCACAGCATTATCTGACTCCGCTGAACCAGCAGTTTGATCCATCTATGTAATTATGTATGTATGACCACGTCATAAAATCCTTGGGCCAAACTGAAAACGGAGCGTCAACTTATCGACAACGAAAATCTATAGTCAAGATTTCTATAGTACTGTCTGTATTTCACGTCAACTTGTGACTTTTTTCTTCCATTGGATTCCTTTTTGTTTTTCAATATCCCTACATTTGCTCTTCACTTCCACTCATTCAACACAAATTCTCAACTTTACCTGTCCTTTTCTAAACGCAAGATTAGGCCAAATAACTTGCAACTTCGTTGCATATAGTACACGCTATACAGATGCGTCCATTCTAAACATATTGACCATTTACCTGACCTATTCATGTATATTTTTAATTGATTCTGGAATATTCCGTTCCCCCTTTTCCAAAAACTTACTTTTTGTCTTTTGACCACAAAAACAAGGAAATTATTAATCTCCCGTCTACTACTCCGCTTTCCACAGAGAATAATTCGAAATCTGTATAATTTATTTTTCATTTTATTGAATATTTGACTATGGAGAAAGCCCTCATTTCGTTGACACATTCAATTTGGCAATTCAAATCATCTCTGGAGTAAATCTAAATATCCCTCCAAACTTCTTCACTCCTTCACGTTCACATCAATCCCATGGAGAACTCTTTACTGAGAAATCATGGCCATTCGAAGCCGTCTAACACAGGCGTCATTTTGTGCTTCAGTGAGTGTCTCTGATTGTGAGTGAACGTGAACAAGTTCATTTCCATAACCCAACTCCATTGGAGTAGGAGACTCGAAAAAGACAAACCAACACGCCAGCAACAACTATTACACGACCTCCCAAATCGTCAATTTGCCCTTAGAGTACTCCTAGCACCATCAAACACTTCATCTGGTTTTGGGTGACCGTCTTAACGTGACCCCAGCATGTTAATGGCTTCTCATAATTTCTGAGAACCCAATGACTATCTGTATAAGACCCGAACTACCGAATCACCAATCATATTAAACTATGTAGTTGAATCTCTGAATGAAATATTTATCTATCTAGCAGTGAGGCTTGGTAATGTAACGTATTTAGGTAAGCACATTACGATGTGTTCGTAAAAAGTTTGTGGAATAAATTCCTTCGACACAGTGAATGTAAACAGAAATAGCTATTTGGCATAGCGGAGGTACGATGTTTACTGCGGTCGCTGATTGGTTGCCGTCCTCTCACTACGCTACCTCTTCGCGCTCATGCATACTGTAGGAGTAGTCCGCACGCTCCGGCAACGTAATTTTGTATGTACATACATACGGAAGATACGATTCGGTTATAATTTGTTGTCGGCGCCGGCCGCCCCAATTTCCACGAATATTAGTTTTTATTAATCTACTATGCAGTAGTAAGCTACAGACATTTTTAGGGTGGCGTCAGCCCCCTAGTAAAATAGCCTTGTCTGTACGTCCGTACGTCCGTACGTCCCTGTGTCCCTCCGCACGATTACGCAAAAACTACTGAACTGATTTCAATGAAATTTTTTATGGGCCTTACTTGTATCAAAATTAAGGCTGAGTTCGTATTTGGTTGAAATCGGCCGGATGGTTTTTCGAAAAAAATTCTTGAAATTTTGGACTTTATGTCAAATGACTTTTATCTCTAAAACTACTGAATCGATTTCAATGAAACTTGTGAATATTGCTTATGTAAAAGTAATGGTTACTGTCTATTTGGTTGAAATCGGCCCGATAGTTTTTTCGAAAAAAATTCATGAAATTTTGGACTTTATGTCAAATGACTGTTATCTCTAAAACTACTGAATCGATTTCAATGAAACTTGTTGTGAATATTGCTTATGTAAAAGTAATGGTTACTGTCTATTTGGTTGAAATCGGCCCGATAGTTTTTTCGAAAACAATTCTGAAATTTCGAAAAAAACGAAAATGTTTCCTACTTTGACGGCCGCGGCTGACGCCACCCTACGCGAAGCCTCAAATTATCGCGTAGCGATGATTTTTCATTAAATATTTGGCCGGCACCGTAAAAAAATGATACATCCACCCCGGGTAGCAATCGGGTGAACCCCCGATTTTTTTGGAAGATTTTCTTCAAAATTTTACTAAACGTTCCCTGTATCTCATTGAAAGATTTGACATAGATCTTTTTGTCATATTACCAATTGGGACCCGGGAAAAATTTCCAATCTGTATTTACAAATCCCAGGTTTTTACGTAAACTTATTCACCGATTTCGAAAATTCCAACACCAAATTTGTTTTCCCTGTCGTTTCACGTGTAAAAATTTAGAGGGACTACCTTCGACATGCCGTGGTGGGAACTACAACAATACGATAAATTAACCCAAAGGCATTGCATCCTCTCACAAACCAGATTGTCTAAATGAAATCAGCAAAACACCCCGAAACGTCGCTACGTAAGTTCTCTGAAAAGTACAAAGATTGGTTGACTTTTGCTAACCGGTTTCATGACACGATTCTCATGCACAAGGATTTATCATGGCAGGAGAAGTTAAAATATTTTCAAGCATTTTGTTGCAAAAACTTTGAATTTAAAACCAAGAACAAGGATTTTTTGTGTTTTTTTCTTGCTCAGAGCAGTTATATTTGAAAACAAACACAAGGCACTTTTTGAAACAAAAACAGCATTTTTTGACTTCTTTGTTTGTATAAAGCGAATTGTTAATGATCAAAACAGTAATTTTTCTGAATTTTGTTTTTTTTTGCTTGTGTAAAACGGGGATTAACTAACATAAAAATAGGGATGAGTACAATCTCTAGTCCAGGCTCTTCCAGAAATCGAACCCTGTACAACTGCGAGGTCTCACACGTACAGACCACACACTCATCTACAAATCCCAAGGTTTTAATCCACTCATCGGAGCCTATATTTATCCTCGAATTTGACATGAAGAATTCATACAGGAACCCCCAGTCAATTATTAGTTCAAGACAAAGTGTTCAGATCATTTACAGACCAAGTTATCCTTGACACCGAGCTTAATGGTATTGCTCAACAATAGCTGTACTTCGGACCTCAATCTCCAAACGTTTTGGGAGGATGTTCCTCTGCCGCAAGTTTTTATTAAAAAAGAACGAAATTGGGAGAATCTTTACAGAAAAACTCAAAGAACCAAGTTCGTTCGATGTTCAACTACGTCAAGGAAATCATCCTCCACTTGAAAACTCTAAAGCCATTGATATTCAACTTTTTTTTTAAAAAAAAGCAAGCAAAGTTTCAAAAACAAGTCTACCTTAGTATGTAAATCAATGAGACCATAAAGGATAGACAATTACGGTCTGTTCCGGATAATGACGTCAATCAGCATTCGCAACTCATACTTCCTTCCCCACCACGAAGTAATGTAAAGAAAGTAACAACTAACGACTAACTACTCAACACCAAACATCATATTCCACGCAAACGCTGGTATATCGTATGGTTAATCACTCAACCAGCAAATACTTATCGGACCTGTTCTTCAGGAACACTCGTTTTCGATACAAACCCCTGCTCGGATCCATGTCCATAATACGGATTCCTGCTCCTATTCGTAAAATACAAAACCCTACTCCTAATCAAGTACAAAACCCTGCTCCTATCCATATCGCAAAAGGCGTTTTGTTGCACATCTGCATGGACGCACATACCTGCCGTTTATAATAGATAAGTCGTCTCCTCGTCAGGTGCTCAACCATCAGAATAGATCGACCATTAGAATATGCGGACTGAAATAATATATCTATTTAATGGCAGTGTAAGTGATATTATTAGACAAAAATTGCTGCATAGCTTGATTAACTGAATACTAATGCTATGCCAATTCCCTCTGCCCTGGCCTCACTTTAATTTTGGACACTAGGATTGCCGATACTTGCAAAATTTAGTGACATTTTCCCTTTTGAATTAATCTTTTTTGTGTTGTGGGTTCCCCTTCATTAGGTGAAGGAGATTGGTAACACCTACGTATATATTTCTACGGTCCTGACCGGACTAAAAGTTCCTGTGTATGCAATATCCACTGTATAGCTATGCATTGTCGCAAGTTATTCTTTGGAGTACAGCCAAAAGTTGTCAAATTGTTTCATATTGAGAGCCTGATTTTCGTTTAAAAGTGACAATGTTTGTTTATTATGGAAATTAGCATTCACAATTTTCCAACACATGTGACTAGCGTAAATTATTTAATAAACTAATCTGATTTTGATCTTTAAAAGTCTCCTACTTGGCTTCACGTGCTTGAAGCCGGTTAGATCGGTCAAGGTCAACTATAATAATTTTATTAAATGTAGAAACATTAAAATTTGGAACAATCAGGAGTTAAATATTACATGTGTGTATGGAAGGACCATAATAATCTTAATAAAGCAAATCCCTGATACAAACTTTGTAAAACAAATAAAGTTATATAGAAAAAAATTGATACTTAAAGGCTATGAGTTATGAATGGATTTCTAAACTCTAAATATCCAAGGAACTAGTTTTATTTATTTTTCATCTTATCATTTGAAATGAAAAATTTAAATGGCATGCATCAAATAATATTTGTTTACCTACCAGTTTCTTTAAAAGGATTATTTGTATCCCCACATCAACGTTACCCGCTTTGATTTTGAAATTTTCAACTCAATATTGCTTTGAATGTGAATGAATTTTCGGTTGTGGTTTTCTTTCGATGCCACAGAGGCACTTTTAAGATACGACTTTGACACTTTTTTTGCGATATGCAAAAGAAACAGTCTAGTTCTACGATAGCACCCTTCGGCAGTTTTGCACATATGTATTACAATTTCAATTTCTGTCATGATGACATCAATTTTTACTGAGGCTGCAAGTCTATGCTTGTACCTCACTGTTGTCTAAATGAGAATTTACGGTGTCCCCTCATCTGTCTGTACCCATACCCCGGTGGTTGAGGCACTGTAATGTCTTCATGTATCAATGCATATTTACGAAACTGTATCTTGCTGATATTACACTGACAAGCTTCAACCCTTCAATTTCTACTCGTACTCAATTTATTAGACTTTGTGTAATAATGATTGTTATTGATCAGCCAGCTGTTGCTTTTCACTCCCTGCTTATCTTTCCTACGAGAAATCATTATTTTTACTTGGATGCACCTCTCTTAGCATCCTACGGATTAATATGTACATGTGCGAACGCTTGCACTTTCAAGCATAATTTGATTTGAATAATTATTACAGAATTTGCGGCGGCTGTGGAACAAGGAAACTTTGAAATAGTAAAGTCTTTACTTGATTCTACGGATATTGATATAAACAGGTACTTTAGCGTATATTATCAAACACGATCTTTTGTTACGTCATGAATGTTTGCATAATTGTTGGAATTGTTTCTAGTCTGAACATTGCTGGAATTTCCTTGCTCAATATTGCTGTGATTCAAAGGCATGTGAAAATTGCAAAGATCTTATTATCTAACGGCGCAACTGACAACGAGAACCAAAGCTGTGAGTCCTAAACGTAATGCTAATTAGTTGCTAGTGATTAAGTTAATAAATGTACATTCTAATGTACCCAATGACGTACAATTAGTTTTTATTCCCGTGTTTCCAGTGAACAATGATTTCCTTTATATACTCGTTGATGAACAGGAAGGCTCTTTACAGGAGGTGTTATAATACTGTGTAACAATAAGATGCATGTGACTCTTTAGTTTAGAAAATATGCCATTGAATCAAGTCCACTTGCTTGTGCAGTTCATTCGAGGAGAAAGTAGAAGACGATGGGATTTGAGACGAAATGAGATCGATTTCCAGAACTTGTTACAGTAAAATCCCGCTATAAGGAATCGGCTTACAAAAGGATGAATTTAATTGGTCCCACCATCCATTGCATAAAGCTAATGTTGAGTTTTACATGGGATACAAATCCAGTGGCCCTTGAGAATCACTTATGACGAAATTTAATGTTCAGCAATTATTTTTGATTCCCTAATTAAGACCAAAATAAGTTTAAATTGGGAAACTTTGCTACGAGCCTGTGACCAAGCCAAGCAACGCCGCAGATTTTAACGATGGGTCTTGTGAGAAATGCTCACCCTAAATGTTGGCGTTGATCTAGTCCTTTTCAGGAACCTTGGCAGAAAGCCAGGATAACCACTGAGGCACGCAATAGATAATTGCTGGACAATGAGAAATTGGCATGTCCAAAGGTTCATGAGAGATCATGTAGTTCAATTTAGAATATCCGAATAAGTTATAATTGTGAATTTAGCCTTAGTGAGGAAAGTAGTTCAAATAGACATTATTGTTTTGAAAGATCCACCTCGAAGTAGTAAAAAACAAAACATGAGTGATGACAGCTGAGTAGAGAAAAAAATTGATTTGAAAAGGCAGGATTCAAATGAAGTAATTATTTAGTTTGTAGCAATATAGTCCAAAAGCACTATGATTGTGAGTCAGCAAAAGCAGAGTTAACACAAATTAAAAAATTATAAAAAATTAAGACTAGGATGAAAAGCACCATGTCCACATAAATTCACAGTTAGCTGATTTGCATACATACTACTTCCCTGAGTCTCCCTGTGTAAAAATGACCTATTCACTACTTATAAAAAAAATAGCATTTAATTTATTTTTCATATTCATGTATGTTACAGGGTATACATATATTAAAATTATCCTATCAGTACCACAAGGTCTTCAAATATAAAGAAACATACATAAGTAATCAAAGGGAGCCGTTACTTAACAAGTTGAGTTGGCAGTTGTGACTAAGGCAGTTTTGGGGGTGACACTTGACCGACACCTGAGAGCACTTCAGTATAATAACATCAGAAGCAAAATGTTTTAGCCTGAATTTTTATTAAAATCATTGCTCCAGCTACCATGATATCATATCAATGTATCATAACGCAGATCATGACGAATGCAAGTACTTGAAGCACAATTTTGGGCTGCAGGTAAAGATCTGACTGGTGAACAACTTGATACAGTGGTACAAGAGGCGGAAAAGAAATCAGAGGATTTGATGGCTCAGCTCCTGAAATGTTCTACGTTCGGTAATCTTTCCCCAGCTCAAATGAAAGAACTTGAAAACGAATTTCACTTGTGGGAAAAGAGGTACAAGAGATTCCGAAAACTGCAGACCGATTATGCTAAAATTGGTAAGTTTTTATTGGTGTGTACGTGCAGGGACCATGATCGTTTGTCCCCCCTCTCGTTCATATAAGGGAGTAACTTACAAAATATTTTATTCCGCTGGTTTTTGGAACATCAGGAACTATATTTGTTACGAACTAGGCAATCAAATATTTTATGAGTCCCTCCCTTTTGTCAACTAAAGTGTGGGGGTGGTCAATGGTTATGGTCACCCAGTTTATTCTATATATGTACATATAATTATGGATTTAAACTGAAGCAATATTTTGCTCAAAAATCCGTTTCTAGACACTCCACAACCTCCAACAGTATTGAATATTGATGTCATTAGTTCCAAAGCTGTACGAATCAGATTTCAAGAGGCAGATAATCCGGAAAATTCAATTTGCACCAAATATAAGGGTGAGATGATTTGAAATATACTCCGTGTGTATCCGTTGTTGCCATTAGACAGTAGTGCTGTAGTCAAGTATCAGAGTTCCTTACGCATGCACACGCACACACTCTTACCTGAGCACATCAATACTATTGACACGCTGGTTTTGCAAAGTGGGATATTATCCCACGATAAAAGCCTTCTGCATCATGCTGTTTCTTACATTGTTTTTTCATGAAATAATAAAGAAATTAGTAAGTCCCGCGAAACTATTGAAACGAGAACGAGCTTAGCAAAGGAAGCTCGTTTTTGCTTTAATAGCTTTACAGAGCTTACAAATATCAAATTGCATAAAATAATGATTATTCCATTTATTCGGTTATCTACACAAACTGTACAGATGGTACTTACAATTAGAATGAATATGAGAGACGATTATTAAAAATTACGATTATATAAAATGAATAATTGAACTAGATTAAATAATGATGCAATATGTGTGAATTATTCACAGTTGAGTGGAGACAAGAAGACGCAATTCTCGAAGCAACCACCCAGTCTATGGAAATGCTTGACTTGCGTAAGCTGGAAACAGTTGTGGGGGATTTAAAAACAGGTTGCCGCTACTATTTTCAAGTGTCCGCCGGCAATTGTAAAGGTTATGGTCGTTTCCAAACCTCAGTTCCACAGTCCGTCATTCCCTCTAGTAAGTTTGACAGTCGTTGAAATTTATGTTTTAATGTGTCCTTTGCTGCCGTAGTAGATGAGACAGCCGCTTCCTTTTTAATTATTTTCTTCACTTCACTTGTAAATCTCCGGCCATTAGCTGACAAGATTTGGTTGGCTGAACATGAAATACAGTTTAGATTAGAACTCGCAGGTGTCCTGATATGAAACGTGCATACCTGATGACTTTGTAGGCCTGCATTTTGAACAGGTTTATAAGGGAGTTATAGGTACTATTTTTACAACTATTGGGGTAAAATGACCCAAAAATAACTCATGATGCCCCAGAAATAATGATAATAATGTGCATGCTAAATTCTGATATTAGCTATTAGCTGCATTTTTGTATCCGGAATCAAAAAATTAAAAAATCTCAGACACTGCGAAACCGTCGGTCACAGCATCTTTATAAAAGTCAACTGTAATAAGCGCTAATTGTAAGTCACTATGGGGCGAAGCGCCACGATGTGTTGAAACAGCACGAACCAGTAACTGTGATACCCCGAAATGTGTATATGCATGTATAGAAGTGGGCGTTTCCGGTTTATGCATACCTGAGCGCATAAAACGTTTGTCAACTCATCTATGGACGTGCATATTTTGCACTAGTAATTAAATTCAGGTCATTGCATTGTGGTATTCAGTATACACACACTTTTGGAAACGTTTTGAGTGACCCATGTATCAGTTCATGCGGCATCTACCGGTTCATGGAAACCACAATTTAAGATAAACGACAAACTGTTTCGTAGATGGCGCAAGGTTAACATTATTGCAGTTTCTGTATATATTTATTTACGTGTGTTTACACGTGACCTCATTTAATTGCCGGAGGTCAAACGTATGACCGAACTCCTTCAAAAAAATAGGCTTCTTACTGTAGACCTAATCTAGACAAAATTTGAATTGCCTGGTGTTATTGGTTCGGCAGTTATCGTGGCAACAGACATGCAGACAGCCCGACATTCGCAATAGGGACTTTCAGCTTCGCTTCGCCCCTAAAAATAGTACGGCTTGTATTATAAAATATAATTCTCGTGCACAGTTACTTGATGACCTTGACAAAGACTTATAAGCAAACATTTTTTAGGCTGATGATATTAGTGTGTCAAGAATTCCTAATATTTGCTACAACCTGTTTTCATAAAGGCCACAGGTCTTGCAAGAAAAATTTCAACACCGGAAATTTCTCCACTTGGGAGTCTTCCTCAATTTCCTTCCGACACTGAATTTCTTCCATCCTTCCTCTTTACATTTGTCCACAATTTGCAACAGAGGAACTTATCAAAGCCAAGAAATGTTTAGAATGGTGTATAATGGGAAAATTTTATACATAATAAGAGTCCCATTGGATCCCTTCTTGGGAAGCAGTATTATTTCCTACAAATAAGCTTCAAAACTTCTTCCAACGATTATAGCCAAATTGGAATTCGTAAAATCTAACAATAGGTTTCTGATCATTTACATAATTTTTATATTTTAAGGTTCAACATTCAAATTAGTTTGTCATTAAAAACTGGATACATTATAAAATTGCGCTTCTTTTACGTCAATATTTAGGGTAATATTAGCACAACTATAGAACCGAGATATAATTTTAAAATATTATCCCTAAATTCCTTAAGAGTTAGAATTAATTCAGGTTACGTTTGAGTGCAGGTAATACCAAAACTCTAAGCGATCTTTACAATTTATCCTTTTTCATTTTTCTAGGTGCATCAAGGAGTGTTAATCATTTAAAAGTGAAGGACTTGGTGTTAAAATATCAAATCCATTTGTTTGCAGAGAGACGAGACGTAGTGTCAAAGGCATAGCTTGACTTTTAATTTAACTTATATTTACAGGTTGGCGGGACCTTGCTGGAAAAATTCCCAGGTATTCTGGAAAAGCAACGGTTTTCGACAACATTTTTTTGGAAATTCGACAGTCTCGTCCCCAGTACGGGTTCGAAAATCAAGGACCAGGAAACAATAAAACATCTCAAATGTCATGTGCACAGGGTTATCCGGATAGTTTTCAAACTCATTCAAGCTCTAATGCGAATCATTACAGTCTTCAAAGTAACTATGCAACTTATCATTCTGCCACATTACAACACCAGAGGAAAAATCAAAAAATTATCTCAATCAAGCAGCTTTTCGCATCCGCACCTAAATTTCAGAAACATTTCAAAAGGTTTGTGCCAACAAAAAACGCTTGGAGTAGTGCCATATTTTATTTCTGTTATTCCGGTTCTAAAATGTGCTCTTTGCTATCAATAGGGGCATTTTTTTATCCTGTGTGATCTACAGTGAAGACAGGTTGTTGGTTTCCACTGAAGAATTTCTTCCAACAATAGAAATCGATGAGACATTTCCTAGCTCTCTTCATAATGACTTCCACTGGATGCTTAAAGTAAGACAAATCCATTAACAAGGATCGGCTTTCTTTAATTCTCTCAACTTGTATAAAATTGCGTGAAAATATTTGACAATTTATCTCTAGTACATTTATACTCTGTACACGGTTCTTGTAATTTATTTGTACTGCAATCCTTCATTCACACATTGAGCTATAACGTAGGTTTCCACCACCTGGGAGGACGTTAAATCTTTCAAAGTAGATATGGAGAAATCTGGAAGTGCTTCAACATTCCATTTTCGCCTTAAATTACTTCAGGCAGCGGCTGCGATGCAGGTGAGTTTCATTTTTTACAATTGTATGCCTTGCATATGACGTTTGCATAAATTGTATAAAACATACTCAATCCAGAGTATAGTCTCAATTTTCCCGGTTTTGAATTCCACAAATATGCTCTGATGACAAAATGAACCAAAAAATCTTGTTTAACTTCTTTCCAAAAATATAAGAATTGTTTAAAATACGCTAAAAATAACTGATTTTGCTTGGCTCATAGAGTGTTACTTTGAGTTATATCGAAGCATAACTAGGACAGTTAAATCGGAGTCGTTTATACTTATAAGCTCAAAAGCCTCCAGTGGTTCACACTAATTATTACCTTCGATCTCTCAACGTATATTCGAAAATTGTTAGGTTATATCCTCCTAGTTACTTTACTTCCTCTACTATCAGGCATATTTAGTATACAGGGTGTCAATTACATTTGTCACCCTGTGTTCTCAAGGATCTACGCATTTTACACAATAGTTTGAGACAATTATTTGTACAGAATTTTATTTCGGATCGACAGTATTTTTTTCCAAGCAATCAATTCGGAGCAATGGATGTTATGAGCGATTTTCTAAACTAAGTCCGAAATAAGGATTAACGGAAGAGGAGCCACTTCTCCATTCACAAGGAGTGCGGACCCTGCTTAAAACTCAATGGAATCGTAAGAATGGGATATCATTTGTGAATTTTTGACGATAATGGATGTGAGAAGATTTTCTGCATCTGTGCTGCTCAGATTTTTTTTGATACGGCGTCCCAATCCTCAAAACGATATGATCTAGGCCAGGAGCCTCGAAGTAATTCTGGAGAAGGAACGCGTCTGCAAGATCAGAAGCGAAGTCCAATCCATCGGAGTTTTTCTTTGATTTTCCGAGAAGGAATTAATTGGAATGTTTAAACCACATCCTTGTGGCAAAGCTTGGATGGCTATTATTTACGGAACGTCATACTGGGGCAACAAATGATTCCATTAAAGAATCGCAAATATGAAATGATTGACCCCGACGAAGTCACCTTAATAGGATTGTCCAATGATGTTCCTAATAATGCAATGCTGTAAACATCAAGGAAACTGAGAGGACTGGAAGTAATGAATGTAGAATGGGAAGCAACATTTCTTCAAAATTATAACATACAATAACCAATGACCAGTTCATTCCCTATGTTAGACATAATTATCGGAAATGAAATCCAGCAGTGCATTTATTCATTGAAAATCCCATAACAAGAGATAGCAACTAAAATAATGAGAAATCATTTGCGTCAGAACAACATTTAGAGAATGGCGTTCTAGACCACAACGCGTAGCAGGTTATTCGAAGACTGCAAATTTGGAAATAAATTAATTTGGAATAAAACCGGAATAATATCTTCAGAATGGTTGTCCACTCTTAAAATGTCAAATGTGTTTCGAGTTAGATCAATTCCAGGAAGAATTTATTCAAGATGGTCCCTTATGTAGATATGAAGATTGCAAAAGGGGAGAAACCTTACCCCATATTCTTGGTGACTGTGAGAAAGGATCGCTTCTTTGGAACATGCGACATAATGAAATACGTACAATTATTACGAACGAATTGGGTACAATAAGTAGTAGAGACAGAATGTAGAATTTCATCCCGTAACTGACAGCATACGATGTTTGGCAAAAGACAGAATTATTACATTTCAATTATATTTTTTTGGACGAACACAATTTTAAAAGAAGCATCGATACTGGTTGAACTTTTGTTTAATTGGTTCCCCTCCGTCCCCGTGGTTGAGCCATTAATTACATCATATAATGAGATACGAAGTGCCATCAATAAGTTAAATATTAGCATTTGCGGTTAAATTTTTGGTTAAAACGACATGTGCGACTGATAAATTTAATTGTACATGTTTTCAGAATGCATTGGGAATCGTTGACTTAGGAAGACTTTACTACAAAACAACGCAAAATAAAGAAAACTCCGTTGTGATTATAACAACGATCAACTACCTCCGCTTAACAAAAATGATTTCCTCCTTAAATGTGCGTTGGATTCCGTTAACGAAGATGATCAGTCGCAAATCAACTGATGATATTTCCGATGTACTTGTCAATTCAATCCAGGTATTGAATGGCCAATGTAATTACTTTATTTGCACAATAAATTATTAGATTATTTTATAATATGCACTGTACCTGCTTGGATACTACCTCATAAGTCTTAAGCATCATTTTCTAAAAATAATTCCTCTGCAAAAAAAAATCCCCTTTTGTCAGATTAATCTATTAAAGTATGTATGGGGTGTCACAAAAATTGAAGCACGGGCCAAATTTAAATTTATTTTTGTAATTTATTTTTTGTTTTTACACGGTGACTGTAAGTATGTAAGTCTGAAGAGAGGAAAAGAAGAAAAAGAGTGAAGTTAAACCTGCTTTTACTTGATTCTGTTGCCATCCATGTCTACATGTATCTATTCAACTATTTGGGTTTTATATTGTGCCTATTGGAAAGAATTTTAAGCTTCCTACAAATTAATAAGCACATATTGTTTTTAAATACAAAAAATCAAAAACTTTTAATTTTTTAGTTTTCCTTACTTTGCACCACTTCCTTGAACG